>NAOQ01000163.1:27080-37761 GCA_002751075.1 Ichthyophonus hoferi | reverse complement strand
TTTTTTTTTTTTTTTTTTTTTTTTTTTAGAATCTTTCTAACGTTTTAGCCAATGGAATATTGTAAGTGCTCACATTCTATGCATTGACAAATCAATTTACTTAATTAAGAACGTTATTCAACTAATATTCGGCCAATCATTTCATGATCTGCTTGTTATCAAGAACTTCGGACTTCGGCCGAACTATGTTTTTATTCGGAGTTAATCTTGCAACAAATGAGTAAATCAACTAAAGAGCCGCCACTCATGTGATAACACAATAGTATTAGATCATCAAAACAAAGCCAAATAATTCTAGTGGGCCTCACTGATCTTCTATGAATTGTATTAGCCAATAAAGATCTTTACGATACATGATATTGATGAACACAGCCTGACGACCTCCACGATAAGCGAAAGTTGCGGAAAGAATAAAAGCAACGGAGACAACTAATAATAAACACAGGTAATGATGTTTCAACTATTATAAAACCAAACTTTGAATTTCTTATATATATATTAACTTAATAATTGGAAGATACTTGGCCTGTATTCTATAATCATTGTATCTTCATTGTAATGTCTATTTGACCACTGGCACTTGAGTTTGTACTCAATAATCAGCGCCCAGATTTCTCGCCACTCCAGGGGTCAGAGAACTGTTTACTAACATTAAATAGCAATCACAGTTATCATTTGTGTTACTGATTGATCTCATTATGCATTATATATATTAGCACCTAGGCGTCGATTCCCTCTGAACTAGAACAGAAGTATCATGGTATCATTACTCCTTAAAATCCGACAATGATAACTTAAGTTTAATTAAAAAAGGAGCAATCCACCCTTTAACTATAGAGAGTAAGCTACATGATGACTTGACCTTTAACTGTACAAGACTATTTGTTCCCAAGTTATTCCCCAGCAGCATGCCAATGCTTTTAAAATAGAACATACCATACCTTACGTCAAATGATGTGCCAAATATGTACGGAGATCTAGGCATGTAATTTTATCTTAACAATACACAGATCCACTCAGTAGCTTCAGAAATACAGACAGGGACTTTATCAAACTTTTTTTTATTGACATGTATATTGACTAATCAGTATTCCGCATTCAACTACATTATGCACATTGTTACCACGTTATTTCTCAGCGATATACCATTACTTTCAAAATAGAACATTCTCTACGTCAAATGACGTGCCAAATTGTAAGCAGATCTGTGCATGTAGGTAGATTCCATTATGACAATGCACAGACCTATTTATTTGTCTTACAAATATAGAACATTACTAAACCTTGGCTTCTTTTAATTGTGATTTAAGAAATAAATTGCTAACCGATTTCTGACAAGTTTTTATATTTACATGTATATTGTATTGCATCTAAAATTGTCAAATAAGGCTACTATAAAATTAAAAATATAAAGGCAATGTCTATTTTAGTTAAATGCATACGCCAAGGCAAGAGGAAGGAAAACACAACCAAACAAAAACATCCAAAGTGCATACAGATAAAGCACTATATCATACCACGTATTCACATACTCGGGATTATTTTTTCTTCTGTCGAAAAAGAAAATTTGTAAATAAAAGATACCAGGCAAAATGTATCCAAGAGGAACGCCAGTAATAATTCCTACCAGATTCACGACGACACTCAAATTGGAAATGAAAACACAAATGATGTAGGTCGCAAATAGGATCAATAAGGAAAGGCACCAATGTAGAATCATATCGATACGAACGCCCTTGAGCTTATCAGGCTGGCCTTTTTTCTCATAATAGAAGTTACCAATGTTGAAAAGACAATTACGCATGGATTGTACATACATTGGGTAGGTTACGGCCACAACCAAGCTCATAAGAATACGAGCAGCAGTAACGGGTTTGGTAGGGGGGAAATTGGTTAAAATGTTCGAGTTCACCATTGTACCATACGTGAAATATCCGAAAAGACCAAAGCCACCATAAATAAAGAAGGCCAATACAAGAGAGGGAATAACCACTTGGTTTTCCATCACACTGCATGTCTGGTTTTTAAGACTGTCGTAGATGGGAAAAATAATGAATGAACCAGAGAAAGAAAAAATGAATGTAGGAAGAGCACGAATAAATCCAATTCCAGTTGTGACGGCAACGGAAACTCCCCTACAGACTCCACCAGGACCAATGTTAATGCATGGATCAATTTCATCCGCACCCTTTGGGTTGATAAGGAACAGCATAGCCAGAATCACAACATAAATGAGGCACACAATAGCAGCGCCTGAAGTATAACTCAGCGAAGAAATGTTTCGAAGGCAGGAGAGAGGAATATCGATAACTGCAAACACGATCGACATAAGGAAAAGTCGATTTACTACAAAAGAATCTGCTGCCGCTCCCAACTTCTGCGCCACAGGTGGTAGAAGATTACTGATAATAATAATGTAGGAGAGACCAGATCCAAAGCACAAGAGAAGAACAAGAATATCTACAATCCAGGCCCAGTTAGGATACAGTACTGAGCATAGTTTACCAAAAGATGAAGGTACACCGTTATTATGATTTTCTGCCAACCATGCACAGCACCTAGTCAACAGAACCATTGACATGTATGTTGTATAGCCACCGTATACAAGCGTAAAGATACCGACACCCCAACCACATTGCGCGTATGCATGTGGTAGGGCCAGAATACCTGCTCCAATCATACACTTAACAAGGTTCATAACTCCGCCAGCCCAAGAAGCCTCTCCTGCAGGGGCCAACTGCTGGCTTTCTAAGTCGTGTACTTTGCTGTCTTCAAGTGAGATACCACTTTTACTTTTTAGGTTGGGCTCAGTGAACTCTGTTGCTTCATCCATTCCAAATGTTTTCTTCATGTTTACATCCGACTGGGCGCTAAAAGGAATCTGTTTCACTGCTTCAACAGATGATATTTCATTTCCAAAGGCCTCGGAATCCATTGTGACTGCATGCAATAAACACAGAAGACACCTAACTATATTTTTTTGTTTAGCAATGAGTAAGTGTTATAAAACTCACCCCCTTGAAACGTTACAAAATTTACATAAAAAAAATGTGTAAACTAAAGAATTAACTTTAATCCATATATAATAGAATAGAGAACATAAACCTTTCAGCTTTTCGGACAAACATATATACCCATTAGTTGACCAATAAAATTATTGCATTTGTTATGGCTTACTAAATTACCTGATATTTAATATATAAACCAATGCATTTCCTAAAAATATACACACGACACAATCAGATTGCCACGAGGCGGCTCAGTTGTTAGTTTTTTATCCACTTCACATTCGTGATAATGCATTGGCTACATGCACATTTTGAAATTATACTTATAATGCTTTTTGAATACGAGGTCTAGTACCCTCTTATGCTTTTCATTTACCATTTTTAAAATATATATTTTATATAGTTTTTAATAAAACATTAACATGTTAGTTTTCAATAATACACCATAATTTATTTCTTTCCTGCTACGTATGTACGGGTTATTGAATCAGATCACCTATTTCAAGCTCCATTGTAGCTACCGATTGGGTATAATATCACGTATTCGGAGATACAATATTGAGCACTATACCAATGGCCAAACACCATTACTTAACCTATAAGAGAAGGCCAGACTATACAAAGTTGGACTCAGATGCGATCACGCACGTTCTCTCTCAACCTCCAATGGAATTGATCAATTTGGAGTAGGGTAAGCTAATTAAAAATAATTCCTTTACTCTTGACTAGGGGGAGATGCTAGGTGCAAATGCTGATTAATATATATATATACAATCCACGTGGGATATAGTATTTAATTTATAATAAAAAATAAAAAAGATTTTTAAATGTTTAAAACTATATGGCCTTTATTTTTCTTAATCTTCACAAGCATGACTTATTCATCCATGGAGATAAAGTGGCAGTTAAAAACAAAACAAAAGATAGTTATTGGAAGATTAAAAGTTATAAAAATGTAATAAAAAAACCGGTTAATACCAGCTATGGCATTTTTAATTTTACTTGATTACTAGTACCTTCTACTTTGCTTTAGTAGGGTCTAGGCCAAATAATAATAGACTCGGGCTTTAAATATAAAGCCAATCACATCTTTAATACGTTTTGGACCTTCCAGGTGTAAGTAACCCCACTTCATATATTTATAACTACCTGTAAGTAAACCCCTCACGCGGCGGCGGTAATGTAAATATTGGATGACTAAAACCAGTTATATTGTTTTCCTGCAGAAGGGAATTTCTTCATGGGGTTTATTGGTGATTGCATACTAAATATTTGTAAAATATTCTCAAAAAATATTTTATTTTGAACCCAATACAATATTCAAGACTCATTACGATAGACCATTTTGTTCTGTCTTCTGCAGAACATTTTTTTTTTGAAAAAGAATATACTTTGTCTTACTTTTGAAACTGTGCCTCGAAACATTTAAGATCTACCTGATATGCAAACCCGTCCACCCATGTCAGTGCCTTTCTTTTACACCAACTGTGAGCTGATTGTTTAGATTAGGTAAGTTATGTTGCACAGACTGTTATAGGTTGGTTGTTTGTTGCAAATTTAAATGCGTTCATTAGAACTCGCATTATAAATTTCTCTCTTAATATTACTACCATGCAAAAATATACAAACCTCTGATAAGGTCTAAAGTTAAATTTTTCTGTATGCACAATATAATAAATATTTAGATGTAAAAAAATAAGGGTATTGAAATCCAGAAAATGAAATAGTTAAAAATAATAATACGAAGATATACCTATAGGTCTGAAAGAATGCAACAAATGTCCGACTAGACGACTAGAGCAGATTTATGCACCAATAAAGTAAGAGATAATGATGGTATGACATTAGTGTTTTTAATTGGTATGATCTGATTAAATGACCAATAATCTGTGGGACGTAAATATTTAACCATGACTAAGCTACCCAATACACCAAGAGACTATACTCAATAATTGAGATATGACCCAATAAGATTAAGAATTGAAGCACTGGAACTCCAATATGCATCTATAAGGTAATATAGATACGACAAATGTAGATTTACCTAGATAAACCACGGGAGATTCAAATAGATTTGTTATATAGGGATAAATGTACGCAAAGATGAACATAAAAAAATATCGTATAGGATAAATATGATTAAAAAAGTAATAGTATTGCATATTGGTATCGATATACCTTGATCCTTCATACACATGTTGAAAAGATGTGAATTAGGATTGAGGTAATTTAAAAATTACACAAATCCTTAGACTGGGCCAATTTATAACTGAACTACTTAGATGAATTCATATACCACGTTTTAACTAAATAAATCAAACCCAGAAATCATCTGCGCTTAGCTTTTATACTTTATTAATGTTGGTATCAGCTAACTAACGTCCAGTGGGGTGGGATCGTCAGTTTCCAACATACAGGTTGTACAATATTTAACTGATCTTTTCACATACTAAGAACAATAGGTATAGACTATAGGAGATGTAATATTAATATTTGACTAATCACATCACATTGAATATATATATACCTAATAGACATTATTTAACTGATCTCATCACCTATTTATAACAATCGATATGTGACAGTATCCTTAACCTAATAAAATATTTGTTTCAACACGAATAAAGACGATTTGGAGCGTCCTACAGACTGAAATGAACCAGTAATAATATTTAAATACAACAACACCACTTAATTCCTATTGGCCATGATAATATTATGCTAAAGAGTTGATTGGAGATTGGGAGGCTATAAGCAACATCATACTCAAAAGTTTTCCCGTACAATTGACATGCTCACATAGTGATGGTTGTCTTTGGAATTATTTCACATAAGGTATGCGTATTCTTATTTATTCTTTAAGCCTTTACATGATATCATCATACCAATACATTGCCAGGGTATAGGCATTAGAGGAGTCCCCTAGAAACCAATAACGATAATGGTATTTAAACAGTGTGATCTAGTGTACATGTGGTATAATCAAAAATGCAAGTACAATAATTTCGAGGAGAAAACAAAATTCCAATGCACGAGTAGAACGATCAATTTAGCAAGGCCTTTATGCTACACGTAATGTGGTAATGTTGAAATGTCTTTTCTGTTACTTCCTTAAAATATAAATTACACGCTATACCATTTCAAAAAAAAAATGTAGAAAGATAACTACAGTTATTTCTATTACGGCAGCATGTGGTTACCTCTCCTTGTATTGGGAGGGTTTACCCCTTCTGAAGCCAACATTTGACCAATAAGATAGCAGATATTGAATAATCATATTCGCCATTTATTAGCCTTATAAAGCAATAATACAGGTTTATCATTGGCTGTAACGCTAATACGAGATTTCGATTTGGTATGTGGTATGAGGAGCAACCAATATATCAATTCTGTTGTGATTACATTAAAATCTTACTAAAGGATATACTGAAATCACTATATAAAATTAAATAGCCACATAGTATATCATTGCAGTATTTTTATTCATTATAACTTTAAAAGTTAATAAAGTCCAGTGGCAACAATAACAAAACTATATTGGAAAAAGCCTTATACATATCTCAATAAATAATTGATTAAATTCTATCCTAAGTGATTCTAATGATTGGGTGAATAAGGATCAATAAATAATCTGCCCCAGTTCTCGTTGCACCAATAATATTGCTTATCTAGTTGAATGTGTTCACAGGATACGAGTATGACTCATGTACACCATCTTGCCGCTATTGATGATTGAAGCGGGAGTTTGTACTGAACATAAAACATATATAACGTTTATTGGTGCAAAGTAAGGAGACTCGGGAATTTATCCATCTCCCTCATTGGACTTTTATAGTTTTAAAAAGCAAAACTTGCCGGTTGACGGGACCAATCCAAGAGACAAGTTGAATTTAGTTCCGAGTATTAAAAAGAAACGAAAAAATCACAACAATAATAATACACACTTGTATACAATTTTATGCTCACTAGAAATGTGTTATCAGCTGATATTGTATTGTATTGCCTACCCGTGACTAAACGGTAAGGAGATATTTATTAATAGTATATGATCATTTTCAAGCCTGAACACTTGTTCAAATTACGTCAGTCAAATCTTTTGCTATAAATTTTTTTAAAAACACTTAATGTACCCGCAGGCCAGTGTGATTATCTACTGTTTATAACGAAGTCACTCGAACGTTTGCTCAAAATCTAAAAATTAATCGAATAAAGGTAATTTCTATGAAACGTTGTGATTGGAATAATAAGCTTTAGTATTTCAATAATCTTTATTCCAAATATACATCCAAAAACAGAGTACACAGCAACTATATACATTCATTAAGTTTACTAGTGATATATATAGTTAAAAAATACAGGGAAAGTAACATTATAGCATACATTAGTATACATTAGCATACATTTACGATCTCCATATCTTTACATAATTCCTACAGTTAGGTCTTAAATATGCATAAATTTGAAGGGGCTCTAAGCTGCCAGTGATCAATGCAGGCATTTCTCTATATTTTAATGAGTGAGGATAATAACAATAATAACGAGAAATAATCTAAGTGCAGTGAAAGGTTTGGTTTAAACGAATCATTTACGTAGTATTAGACTGACCCCTCACTGAAAACATGGGTCCAATTGCTCCCGAATTATAAAAAATGTAAAGACGATTATGAACTTGTGATCATGCAGGCTCAAGAATGATTTGGGTTTCATACAACATTCGAATGCATGAATAAAGGTCGATGTTATATATATATACGGCAGGTAATCATAATGCTATTCACTTTAGATTTTCTGTCTTACAGCTGTATTTGTGATTCTATAGTATCACTGCACTACATTGAAAATCTTTACTAAGAGTGAAATATAATACACAATATTGCCAATAGGGAATTTTCTTGACAAAATCCCAGATTGCTTTACAACGGTGATTTTCCCTTGCTATTAAAAGTAGACGAAAACATAATTTTAAAAACTGCTGTACTATTCGAATTACAATATATACTTCATTGTCTATAAGGAGTATGTAATTTGAGAAGGAGCCGTGGTGGTAATGTAAAGAAAGAATATAGATGGGCTGAAAAATATAAGTAAATTTAGTTTGTATGACAAAGCATATTGCCGAACATACCGTAACAACTTAAGCAAAGCAATTAGTCTTAATTGATTAATTAGCGACTTAATTGCCAAGCTGTCTACATAAAGTATGCTATATTTAAAGAGTATAAAAGGTCTGTCTGTGACAAGACCTGTCTCTTATTTTTCTGTAGTGATACTGAATCAAATTCAGTATATTAATAATTTCAATTGATTAATTAATCAATTAAATAATCAGGTAGTCAATTAGGCTATATATATAGTATACTATATTTAGAGTATCGAAGAATCGTCTGAGACAGCGCCTGTACCTTTGATTAGGTGAATAAAGCACTGTATAGGTAATCTTAATTAAATAGTTAATTAATGTGTAAGTGGCCAATTAGTCTATATATAGTATACTATATATAAAGAAAATAGGATGTCGCTGTCTGTGATAGAACCTCTCTTACTCTTGATTCCGCCGTGATAACTAAATAAGTCAGTATTAATGATACCAATAAAATAATTGATTAATTAAAAATTGAGTTTGCAAAATATGCTATTACTGATAAACACCATTTGCCTTTATTGAATCCTCGGTATATAACTTTAACTGCTATCCATAATAAGAGTGTAACTGCAGCACAGTGAAATAATAACTACACAGGTTGAAAAAGACACAACCATTAATTTATACTCTAAAAGATGATATAGCCGAATGGTTGTTGTTAGTAAATCTGTGTATCATTGATAAATTTCTAAATAATGCTGGGATCACATAAATAATATATAATAATTTATCTATTATTTAGTCAAAAAACTATGGGCAGATTTATACCATAGATGGTTTTTACTATGATTTTAAGCCTATAGCTAATATCATTCGTTTATGACAGTTCAATTTTAATCAAGAATTTAGTATCATCCGATTCCATTAATAGATTTTCAGCATGCAGTATTCCCTCCATAGTATTTTATCAATAGAATTTACTGTTATATATGTTATGTATTAAGTTTTTATCCAGCCCGTCTTAAGAGTAAGGTTAAAAATTCTAACAAGCATAAATATAAATGACCAAATAGAAAGGAAAATACAAGGGGATACATATAGATATTAGCATTCTTATTCAACACGTATTAGGTTGTTTCCCCCTCCAATCTCTAACAAATACATAGGCAAATGAGAAAATACAAGTGCTATATCATTGGTTAAAAATCATTCCAAATTGTTGCAAAGAGATATCTGTTTTGCATGACTCTAAATGTAGATATAGTCTCGAGTAATATAATCCATTGTTCTGTTAATCTACAGTTATTTAGAATCTTCATTTTCGTTAGTACAGAATTGGATATCAATTTTCATTCCCTGAGCAAACCTCGGTAAAAACCAATCGTAAGCTCACAAAGAGATAGTTGAAAGAGAGGAACACAACGGGTCGCTATTGGTTGCTATCCAGGCCCAAACCATACAGTAGTGGCTAAGGATCAGGTGCCACTCTTCATATTCATCAAACATCTCTAGTCTATTCACACGGTCTCTTTCATGTTGAGGTATAGTACTGTAGATATAATTACGTATATAAATATATCACATATATCAATACATATATGTATATATGTATGAGAGTACATGTGTGTAATGAGGTAGGCCGGTAATTGATAACATACATGTATAAACATGCTTGAACGCATATATATAACCATTAGCAAAAAATGGATGCAATACATATATATATATGAGTAGGGAGAAGAAGAGTGGGGCGTGCAATGACTATGTTAATACATAAGTTGCTGTCACCAAAAGCAAGACACACGGCGTAGTGAACAATGAACGAGAGGTAGGCATATTGAGTACTAAGGACCCAGGTAACCCACCTAGGCATTAAACTATACCTCAATCCTGTTTACTATACACTATGTATGGATAGAGATACCTAAATGTAGTCTTATATATTGCATTCTTATTAGTAAATTGACATTAATTTTACTGTTATTACAAATGCATAACATTCTGTTATTATGATTTGCTTAATATATATAGAGCTGTGGATATTAACATATAACATAGTTTTTGCAGGGATGCTCTGACCAATTCTACATCTTTAAAGAGGATATAAAAAGAAAAACACTCGTTATGCTGGGTGAACACTGGTTGCATTACTTGTACTGATAGGGTAGATAAATAAATAAACTAATCAGTAGGCAACAAGTAATAGGTAATTAGTAATTATTAAAATAAATAAATTAATAAACATGCATACATACAAATATACCTAGATGCACACATACGTGCACACATACAGTCACACAAACATATATATACATACTTATACACAGTGGCCATATCTAGGGCCCATGCCCCTGTCCAGTTAGCTTTGGTCATACGATCTACTTGTGCTTGGAGGGTGGGATAGGCGTGAATACCTAGGAGAGGGCATTCTCTCTCCTATATATATGCGTGGGTACAAGGGTATGTGTTTCTGTGTGTTAATTTTTAGCTGTGACAGTAACCCAGTTAGGCATGACAACAAGCCAATAAATTCTCAAAGAGTATGGTAATCACTCACCACCTATCATCACCATTGGATAAAATATTCTGA
>NAOQ01000163.1:8379-25424 GCA_002751075.1 Ichthyophonus hoferi | reverse complement strand
AATAATAATAATAATAATAATAATAATAATAATAATAATAATAATAATAATAATAATAATAATAATAATCGTAACAATAATGATAAAAATAGCAATAGTAACAAAAATAATAGCAGTAAAAACATACAAGCAACTATAAGAACAGTAACTATAGCAACAACTCCAAATACATTAGTGGTAGTTAGAACGTATTGCCAGGCAGCAAATGTCTGAGAGTACACATGTTATGTTATATGTACAAAGATATACCTGATTTCTCGGGTGGAAGGTATATAAGGACACATTCTGTAATGAAAAGAGTCGGCAAACTATAAAGGAGAAATGGTATGATTAGAATAGATTGGTATAAATTTTATACTAGTATCTCAATGTAATAGTGTAGTATAAATAATAGTGTAGATATATAGATTTATAGACATAGACAGAAATAAAAATAGAAATAGAAATAGAGATAGAAACAGAGATACCTATACCTAAAGTCCAAATAGTCGTGTAGTTTCTTAGCCAACAAATCAACATCTCTTAGGTCTAAAGCCAATAGATGGTAGTCAACAGCATGAATTTCCTGCCCATCTAATAGCAGGAGAGGTGATCTTAGTGGATAGAAATCACGTCATTTAAAGTGACATTAATATTACAATAGGCATAGACTATATATATCCATAGCCAACCGCTACCCTATATATTACTATTACTGTTTGTTGGGGCAGTCATCTCCGTATCCTTATAACTTATTATCTCTCACATACAGAGATCTTCCATACTACACTACATTACAACTACACACATGGATTATTTTATTGTCAAAGGACCAACAATAACATACCTTTAAACCCAGCTTTATTTATCTTTATATTTCTGCTCAATCATGCATACCATATTCTCATCTCATGTCCTATTATGCCATTTTAACCAATTAGCAAACATGCTTATCTTATTTCAATCAGTAACTTACTATTTTTCACTGGCTCATCACTTCCTATCGCCAGCAAATTGGTCAATTCCTTAGAGCGTCTACGTTCAACCAATTAAATATTATTTATATAGCCATATAAGGAAGATGGGTATATCTTTATCTCACCTGCCACTCCATCTTAACGCACTCTTATCTATCGTTTTCTAATAAACACATACATACATACGTATAATCAATCATTCCGATATATCAATTTTAAAGTACTTGTCAAATAGCCTTAAAACAACTATCATCTCACTATAATCCATAATATATAATAATATATAGCCACCCATTAACACTAATGCTCACCTTATACGTCCACATTTCTTTATAGTCACCTGCTCAAAATCAACCTCCACAAACGTAAGATCTGATATACCTTCCTCCCTACTCTGTCGATTATAGGTAGATAAGATTATTTTAAAATTTAAAGGCTCATTATTGGTTGCTCTAAAATTACAGATCTCCAATTAAGCATAGATGAATAAGAAAATCAGTATTTGATTGGCGTTTTCTCCTTTTCAAAGCCAGAAAATTGTAATCATAACCACCCTTTAAAAGAAGGGCATTAGATCAAAATGTAATCACACTAAACTTCCTGCTCTAATCCTAAATAGATATAACAATAGTTAAGAAAACCATTTAAGGAAATAAAGAGCTATGCATGATAGTATGTAGTAAAAAAATTCAAATTAAAGGAGAATAGAAAGATGGAAAAATAATTAATAAGATGATATATGCAGGTATATATGTATATGTTAGTATGATAGATAATAAAGGAGAGAGAATAATAGAGTAGTAAGGTAATCATGGGGTGAGAGAAATTGCGACAGATACAAAGAAATAGACATAGCAGAGAAAAAATGAGGAAGTCTATTACTAAATCAGGGAAAAATATGTAAAATATGAAATATAGGGGGGTTTATTGGAGAACTTCAAGGTATACATATATACCTTTAGTCGCCAATATAGAGAATCAAATCCTGCCCCCAGGCTAACTATCTGTCTATATGGTAGAGGTCGGTTAGTATTGGCTAGGGATAGTAATTAATATAAAGGAGAGAGGTAATAAAAGATAATAGTTTATTTAAAATAATAAATAATCTAGCATAACAAGAAAATAAATCAATCAGCATCATATATTATAAGATTATCACATATAATACATGATATCTACTCAATCAAATCCTTCCAGTCCTTCTTAACAACTTATCTGTATATTACTTCTCACACATCCAGTTTAAAATTCTTTATTGATCCAATTGCCACCATTACTACTTTTTAATGCATAGTCCTGCACCCCCAATAGCATAAATTTACAGTTATACACCTCAAAACATACACCATACAACCAAAAAAGTATAACTGTATTCATGTGTATGCACAAAGATAGATATATGCATATATATGCGCACACATACTATCATACATACATACATACGTAGTAGATGCATACATACACACAAACAAATATACATATATACATAAATATATACATACAAGTAATCACATAAGAACACATAACTGCACATGAAAGTACACAGACCAGACTCCTTTTCTATCCACAACACACACCTTTTAACCCCCGCAGGTGATTGGTCTAGAAATTTATTAATCAATACCTGAAAAGCATACACCCTCGCGTAATATCCTGTTATAAAACATAGCATATTAGTAGGATCTTACTTGTTAATTATACTCTGGAACTAATAGAACGAGGAATAATAAATAAATGAATGGCGGAAATATTCTATGATGTCAGAAAAATTATAACTTACCTGCTATTAAATATAAAAATAAATATAAAAATAAACGGATTAGAAAAAATGATAGTAGCAGTCCATATCTCTACGTTGTCCATGATTGGATAGAAGAGGAGAGTGGGAAACCATTGGTTCTCAGTAAATTCACTAACCAGTGGTGGTAGAGCATATATATTAGCTACATTTTACATATAATCCCATGTGGAACACTATATATAGTTTGCAATAGTCAAAAAGTACACTGATAAGCTCCAATAAAATTAAGGGAAAATAAACTATCAAAACATGCATATAATTATTGCAGTCATACAGATCCCCTGATATGGAACCAATCACATATGAGAATATGCTAGGATAAAGTCAAGACAAAGACCATAAAAATATGGGAGTGGCATCATATATATATATCTATGTGTGTGTGAAATCTAAAAACATAGCTAACTATTAAACCATCCCACTGTACCTTATAGGTATAAAATTTAAAACTAGATTCAATCAGCCATTCATATTACTTACCTCTATTGATTAACGGGGACTTTTTGTCCCCAGGCCTATCCCCACCGGTCATAAAATGGCTTATAAATGGATCATTATAATAACCAAGTTTTACAGCTGACCTGTGATTGGACGAGAAGGAGTGGACAGGAGGAGGGTAAAAGTTAGAATTAGACAAAGAGATACAAGAGGAGAGGATATGTTCATAATTAGTACAGAAGCATGGTTAACAAGTATATAGATAACAGTAAGCTCTTGCTATAAATATTGTCCCTGACATTCAATTAATTTGAATAGAGAGGAAGAGATATAATATAATATATACATAATTTTAAATAATTTTCATTTAAATATAGTATATGATTAGTGTCGCCTTGTACAAATATTTTTAATCCTTAACCCCCACTCATGTCACTCTTTTTCCTTTCCCTCTTTCTCTCCCCTATTGTCTCACATTTCCTTTATCATCGTTTATTTCTGTCCCCATCACTCTTTAACATATAAGCAGACCAACACACAAAAGAACAACCAATTAACCCAAATACACATCTACATGCGTACATCAAAACATATAATTCTCATCTTTCCCAATCATTCCCACCTTTTCCCCCCCACACGCTACCGTTTACAACTGGTTGCATCATCATTTGTGTTTCTCACACTACTGTCATTGCTTTTCATCATGGTAGACATTCCTGTATGTACATATACCTATTCTGATGAATCCAACATTAGAATAAGTATGGCTACTCACCATTAAACATATATTGATAAGTGTACTTGGTTCTTTTTACTAATGCCACCAAATATAATGCCAACGCCACCTCCATAGGATTGTATTATACACACAGCTTCATACACATACACATACATCACATACATGAAATATTCAGAAGAAACAACAAATGAATCATTAAGAAAAAATTTAAAATATGAAAATACAGAACAAGAATAGCACCAGGATAAATAAATGTGAAAAATAATAAGGGAACAGAAGAGATGAGAAAAGAAGCCTCCCTCTTGTGTAAATACCTATCTACCTATTTACCTATCTACCTACCTACCTACCTACACACATACATACAGGCGATGATGACCAGTATATTTTTGTGTAGTGTATCATCTTTGGACATTATACCCGAAAGTGTTCCTCTGTTTATTCTTTTGATGAAATATTGCCCTTTCTACAAACAAAACTCTTGTAAAAGCAAGAATAAAGTTATGTTTCTATCGATCATCCCAGGCTCTTAACACGGTCTAAACCATACATGCGTTTTTCAATGTGATTTTCGTGAATGTCCTTTCACCGAGAGGATAGTAACAGCTAGGGGAAAGTCTGAAGTCGAAAAAATCGGATCATCTTAATAACAAGTAGAGAAGAAAAAAAAAGAGAGAAAAAAAAACTTTTATATATGATAAAGAAATAGATAATTTTTTTCTATAAGTATGGAGTATGGTAACACTTACTATGATGGTGATGGTGATTAGAACAAAGTATACAGAGGGTGAAATATTACTACAACTATGTTTTATTATGTATTAATATTTCTTTTAGTTTTCAGTTTAGCTGGAATCAATAAATTAAATGTTTTGGTGCCATACAAATAGCCTCTATAGTATAGAATAAAAAATACAACAATCGGAATATACTATTTATTAACGTAACTATTAGGAAGCAATAAGGGTAGTGTATAATAACATAATATTTAAAATAATCCAATCATATATTAGACTAATGTATTTGAAATGCTCATACCAATTTTATTATATTTCCAAAAGTATTTTTATAACCATTTTAAGAAATCCTATTGTATTGCGCAACTTTAGAGTTGTACCTGTGATACTGAACAAAGGCTACGCAGTTTTGAACCTAAATTTACAGCTTGAAATAGTCAGCTATCACCCTGAACATGGTTGATATAACTTTATCTACATTATCTATTCCAGATTAATACACTTATTACTAATTATGAATCAACTAATATTAGAAATAGAACTACTTTCAGTTCTAGAACGTTCAATGCTTAGCTTACCCTAAGCAAACTTATTCCCAAGTTAAAAAATCAAGTATGCCCTTGGTCATCTCTTCATGGTAATCATAATTAATATAAATGTGATTTATTTGCCTGAAGTGGACACAGAAAAATGAAGTTAATAATTCTGGAGGAAATTTAACGTTGGCTAACTAGAAACAAATAGGCTTATTGTGTAATAGTACTAAGGTTGAGGAAAGCTCCATTATTGAAATAGATACTATAATTGTATTGGGGAAACCGGGCACCTTCCCTTCAACAAAATTCTCACCTGGTCATCAGCCAACAACTGGCTGCCCAACTAACTGTGCACTCTTATTCTTTCAAGCTTATGCTTATGGGCTTAGTTAGTCCTCAGCTTCTGCTGACTTGTTTAATAATAAACAATGTCTAAGCATATCTGCACTTTAGGTATGCAAAGGGACCATAAAACATTCCTTAATTTGTTATTTCCTCTCGTAAATAAGTTCAGGTTACAGGAACATTCCTGTCTCTACTTAATATTCCCAACAGTAAGTCACTGTGCACAAGTAGAGTATACATATAGCTGAAGTATTATACTTTCTTGACTTTACTTGGTTATTCTTACTTACGTATCTTTGTATTACTGAAGCCTGGGGTTTGTTATGTACAGTAGACTAGTTAAACCCAATGTAATCAATTATTCTTGGTGGCTCAGTTTCTCCCAATATAAATCCTCCAGATACTTAAAAAGGGAAATCAAAAACATAATTTAATGGTTTATAATGAACCAATTATTAATCGCATTTTTAGTACGTTATGGTCATGCCATACAGTTATAGATTAAATTATAAATGCATAGTATATATATCTACCTTACAGCACGCTTTGTATCGGACACCCGATTGCTCCAACTCATTCTCAAGTATGTTGGCTTATACTTATTTAAATATCCAGGACAGTTCAGTAGATAATGTTTATTAATATGAACATTCCATATAAACTTTTTAATAAATACATTTTCTCTTGCTATAAAAAACTCGGAAATATTATTATTATAAGATATGAATATATTGACAAATAAACATTACGTTTGAGTTGTTTTCCTATGTTTGTGCTCTATATGAATAATCAACTCCCTATTGGTGTGAGCTGCCAAGCGTCCAGAAAGTATTTTCTCATTGGCTTAAATTAAGCGACTCATAAGTTTAATTATATCAATCTTAACTACTATTGGCACTCTAGGTAATAAGTCTATAACAGCGAATAAAAATACATTGATATGCTCTAAAAAACGGTGACGTAGTTGTTCTATAAATTACTACGAACCCAGGAATTATTTTTCTTTGATTTACAATCACGTGATTTATAAGTTTAATTTTAACAATCTTAAATACTATTAGCCATTAATGTAATTATATTATAATAGCGAATGATAATACATTAATAAACCCTAAAAGAGACAATAGCGGAGTTAATCTATGAGCGAGCCCAAAATAAGAGTAGTTAGAAACTTAACACAACCCGATATGTGATTATTGTGATAGTTTATATATTATTATGTATTTTCTTATATTATATAATATAATATAATAGAAAGATAATACGTGTAGTGTTGATGATAGATAAATGTATGGATTTACTATACCCAACTTTCCCTTTCAAAATGTTTTAAAATGATGTTTATGGAAGAATAAGTAATCATGTCCGAATTGCCACCTCTTCCACGTCACCCAGTTGCTGTCAACTGGGCTCCTGAATTGAACATACACTATAGACATACTGTAGATTCAGGAAAGAAAAATTATAACAAAGAAAGTATAACGATTAAAGAAAAAGAATGTGAAGCGGTGCTACCTGCAAGTATTCCGCTGGTGAAACCATCGAAATTTAACTGGGCTTCAGACGATGAGGACATGTTTCCTAGTGAAGATATTGATGATGTCGTTGATTTTAATTGTATTAATACTGAATTAGAAAAGGATAAGGAGAATAGATGTGAGTCGGGTTCTGATAGTTCCAGTGTAATAGAGGTTAGGGAGGAGAGTCGTGGGGCTCAAGCGAAACATGATACTGTAAATAATGGGAATTATGGCTTATCGGTAACAAAGACAGTGGAGAGAGAAGAGGGGGAACGTTACAATGATAAGGATGGGTGGGTTTTCCATGACTTGTATGTTATATGTTGTATAGGGACTAGTTTGTATATATATTTATATTTATATGTAAGAAATATGTGGAATTATGATTGATGTTTGATCTAAATTATAGGAAAATTAAAATGTGTATAGATAAAAATGGGTATGGTGATATATATATGCGTAAAACATTTTGCTATGTAAATATCAGGGCATATGTATTATTGTATCACATCGGCCCATTAATATGCCTCTCTTTTTCTGTGCTTCTTAAATACACACACATACTATATATATATATGAAGAGATATTGTATTTGCTATATATTTCATTGTTATTATTTGTTATATAAGACATTATTGTATTTTTTTGTATAATACATGACTATATTTGTTTTATAGTACGTAATTACATTTGTTATATGATACATTATTATTTCCGTGTGGTTTGGGGCGTTTTTTTATCTCTATCTCCCCGTAAAATATACCAATATTTTCTTATACTATTAACTATTATACACAACAACATGTATATATATATGTTACTCCCTTTTCTTAAAAGTTAGTAAACAGTCACAATAATATACACCATATATACTATATATATATATACTCTTTCTAAGTTATATAGATGCATATGTTCAGAATGAGCCCAAATAACTAAAATTTCAAGGGTATTACTTATATTCTATTATACTATACTCTCTTATCTATCTTCTCTCTCCTGTCCCCCCTGCAAATTGTATGACAGATTTCAATTCAACTTTGACGATGATGATATTGAACCAATCACATCACCTGTCTGGGGAAATAAGGATGATTCCCTCCATCTGACCAATGCAGACCTACATATAAATGAGGTTTGCGAGACACGTATTATTTTCTATTACTGACTGTGTTATTTCTTTCTTTTTTTTCCTTTTTTCATTCTCTTTCTTTCTTTCTTTCTTTCATTTTTTTTTCTCTCTCTCTCTCTCTCTCTCTCTCTCTCTCTCTTTCTCTTTCTCTTCTCTTTCTCCTTCTCTTTCTCTCTTTCTTTTCTTCTTTCTTTCTCCTTTCTCTTGGGACTTCTCATTTTTTTTCGAAATCGTTTATATACCATAATCATTAATGTGCTTAGACACTTATCAAAATGCCTAATCAATAAGTAATATTAATCATAGACCTGAAATATTAACTACAACCGCCCAAACTTTCCAATGGCCACCATACTATCCCTGTATTCATTGGCTTTTAAAATTATTCTGATACAGTGATTGGTGGTTACACTGTTTTAAATTAGACGATTAATAACTATATCTTATTGGACTACTGTGAATTGAGAAGATGACCTGAATGACCAATTAATTAATACATGTAAAGAAGACTCACACTATTTTGATTGGTAGACAGAGCTATTTGAGAGTAAATATGAACTACAAGGTACGATTGGGCAAGGAACCTTTGGCACAGTGTGGTCATGTACCCTCAGGGGAGGGGAGGAGGAGACATTTGCTGCTAAGAGTAAGAGGGAGATGGTGGGATAGTGTACTTGCTGAATCTCTCTCTCTATTTCTATTTTGTTCTGTTTGTTTTTATCCTTTTCTCTATCTCTTTCTTTTTATTTCTTTTTACTTCTCTCTCTCTCTCTCTTATCATATTGTGTCGGCTTATCTGCACATGCGAGTGTATGATGATTTTTACAAAATGCATGAGACTATGATGGTATGTATGATAGGATGATAGTATGATGTGAAATGGAGTCATACTATCATACACCTATATACATATAGCCTGATGCTTCCTATTCTTAATCTGCCCTCATCTTTATTATCATCATTTTATGGGTTGGCTATATTGTGTAAAATAATTAGCCAACCAAACTGTTATAAAGTATATGATCCTCTTATGATTGACTAATTAAAACCTTTAAAATATACATATACATAGATATTTACGTTAGTATTTCTATAGCAATCCCACCTTGTTTCCTGAATCCAAGTAGGGTTTCGCCTAGCGTTCAGTATGTTAATTGGCCAATTATTCAGCCTATTAAAGCATTAATTCAATTATTAATCAATTAATTAATTACAGTTGTGGAGCGTAAGTTTAAATTGACCGATAAAGACATCTACAGAGAGATCATAGTACTCAATCAGCTAAGGGGCTGCCCTCAAATATTAACTTACGACGAATGTTTTAAAGAACCAACTAGGTTTGTATGTGTGCTTAGATATATATGTATGTATATATGTATATGCGTGGGTGTATGCGTCTAGTATAGTGTTAATATACTGTCCTTACGTTATTTTATGTTTTTTCTTTTTCTCTCTATCTATCTCTCCTCTCTTCCTCTTTCTTTCTCATCTCAGTATAAATATTTTATTAAACCGATACACTATTAATTATTCTGGTGGTATATACACGATTGGATAATAACGACAATATCAAATAAGGACGTATAGCCATTGATAGTTTCCTTAGTTTTCAATTACATGGGAGATACATAGGGGCATAAAACAAGGTAGGTAGAAAGAGAGAATAGGTATAGTATAAACGAATAGGATATATAGGGTGAGAGTAATAGATCTATATTGCTATTCTGTTATAATACTGGTCAGTAATTGCAGGGGATCGGATATAGATGTATAATTATGGTTTCCTATTACATGTACCGTGTAACTATAATTTCTTATTGGCTGTACCATATACTATGGCTTCGTATTAGTGGTCATACTAAGTAGCTTCGAAGCAGTTTCTTAATAATTTTAAATTTTAATTATTAAATGTAAAAATACAACCAATTGTTAAATGGATGGATATTATACCTACCGTTATAGGTCTATGTTAAGATTTAAGTATATAAGGGTGGCCAATAATCAATTGAATTCTAAAGTATAAATAAACTGATTAGTCATGCAGCAGTTGATCCACTTATAAGGGTATGATAATAAGAAACCAAGCCACAATAAAATTCTTGAACTACCTATAACCAATGATTGATAATTATTTGACCAACTAGAGCGATGGTATCTAATTAAGTAAAATATTAAATATTAAATACGCCATTTAACTACTGTCGTTAGCGATTGCTTAATTTCAATTAACTACATACCATGGGAACCATGGGATGAGGGATGTGTAGGTGTGACGTATAATGACCTCATCCTGTCAACGTCATTTTGATGTCATCAATTGTCTTTTGAGTGTTCCGCATGTTTATCATTTGTCAAGTATACAATTACTTAATACCGAAATTCATGCAGGCGTCACACTTTGGGAACTCTCCCAATTTGGTCATACTACATAGCCAATAATTTTTTTAAAATATTCTACACTATAGTTGGGTAAATTATTACGTCAGTCTTTTGTTAGGAATACTGATCACACTTCCATGATCTCAAAATGCCCAATCAGTGCCTGAAGTTAATGGATTACATTCAAATACTTGATTGTGATTGGAAGGTAGGACAGGGCAGGGTGTGGTGCGACTAAGTAAAATACGTGTAGCCATTTAAACTATGTATGATATACTACACTATGCACCAATAATATCATTTTATTTAAATTTAAATACTGTCGAAAAACTAATCCCTATGATGTGATTGGGGTACATACAGATGGGTGATTATTACTGAGGAGATCCATGGAGGTGAACTATTTGATCACCTAGAGAGATATGGTTCGTTTACTGAAGAAGAAGCTAGTCTGGTTATAAGAGATGTGGCTAGAGCCTTGGCGTATAGTCATTCTCGGGGTATTGCACATAGGTAGGGAGTAAGTGTGGGTTGGTGGGTGAGGGAGAGATAGTAGCATGAGTTTTAAACAGGCTAATTGCTCTTCTTCTCTTCTTCTTTCTCTTTACTCGACCTGTCTTGTTGTTTGAGTACACCCCTTTGTAGCCATGTTAGAATTTATGTTAGCTGCTAAACCATGTATGCGGTGTGGGTACAATGCTGTATGTACATGTATCTATCTATATAAGAGAATGTGTACTACCAGAGACGGTAGGAGAGGATGGTGAAAAGTGAAAGCAGAAAGAGATATGGTGTGATTAATTTAATTTTTTAATATTTTAATATTAAGGTACCATTGGAAGATAAGGTAATGTAATATCTGTATGATGTTTTGCAACTTATCAAGTATTAATTTCTTACCTTCTCCATTTCCCTCTACCTCTATCTATCTCTCCCTTCTTCTCTCTCTAACCCTAGAGATTTGAAGCCTGAAAACATCCTATGTGTAGAAGAAGACACACCCTACCCCTGTAAAGTAGCTGATTTTGGTTTGTCAAACGTAGCAACAGCTGCTACTACACCAGCTTTACAAACCCCTGTGGGAACTGCACAGTTCATGGCACCCGAGGTAGGGGTATATGAGGGTATAGGTGATGGCGTATTCTAGTATAGTATATTATATTTTACTATCCTATATCATATTATACTCTCCTATATTAACACTAACTATTCTATCACACCTAGGTGGTAGACGTGGAGTTTGGTGATTGCCTTAGTTATACTAAGAAGTGTGACATATGGGCACTAGGGGTAAGTCTGCGTGGTATGATCGTGTGTATGTATATAGGTATATATGATAGTATGTAAGTATATATGTAGGTATATATGTGGTATATGTAGGCATATATGTCTGTATGCATGATAGTAGGTATGTGGGCAGGTATGTCTATATGTAGGCATGATAGTATGTATGCATGTGTGTGAGCATAAGGCAGTGAGATAGTGTATAGGGTAAGTCTGTGTCTTACTATACTGTAATTATTATTTCCTTCTTGACATATAGTTTTATAACACTATTACACATACAATATACTACCTATAATTAATATGCTCTTATAACTGACTGTATATCAGGTGATCATGTACATGCTATTGGTCGGATATCCTCCCTTTATGGCTGACTGTGGGAAGGACTGCGGCTGGAAGACGGGGAATTTTTGTGAGGAGTGTATGGATATTCTGCTATGGAATATTAAGGTAGGAATGGGGATGGGAATCAGGTAGAGAGAGGTAGAGAAGGGTAGGGTAGAGATGAATAGATAGGAGGTAGAGAGGGGTATATACGATACATACATACGTGCCTACTATTCTACATACGTGCCAACACATCTTATCTTATTCCCCTACACCTAGGAGGGTGAAGTAAGGTTCCCACAGAGTGAATGGGCAAATATATCAGACGATGCTGTAGACCTGTTAAAGTGCATGTTGTGCAAGGATGTAGACTTGAGGTATGTATATGATATATATTATATTGTATGTGTAGTGTAGTGTAGTGTATTACATTGTGTTGTATTATAGTGTGTAGTATAGTGTATAGTATATAGTGTATAGTATATAGTATAGTATATAGTGTATAGTATATAGTATAGTATATAGTGTATAGTATATAGTATAGTATATAGTGTATAGGGTATAGTATGTGGTATATGATGTATAGTGTATCGTATATAGGGCTTAGTGTATATAGTATATAGTATATAGTGTACAGTATATGGTATATGGTGTATAGTGTATAGTATATATTGTATAGTATATATTATATAGTGTATAGTGCATAGTATATGGTATATAGTGTATAATATAACGTTTATCTATAGTGCATATACGTATATATATATTTATATACTATTGTCGTTCTTTTTCTTATTTGGTGTATATATATATATATATATATATATAATTGCCTGTATTACTTCAAACCTTCTATTATTGTACTATAGTTGTATGCTAACTGTACCCCTGAATCTCTCTCCTCTCATCACACACACTCTCTCTAACAGATATTCTGCAGAGCATATTCTCCATCACCCTTGGTTAGCAGGAAGAGCCCCCAAAACCTTTCTTCCCTCCCCCTGTGTATTCAGTAAACGCAAGAAATCCTCTCTACTTGCCAGTGGCAGAATGTCTTGGATTAACCTGTTAAGTCTAGATGAATTACCAACGGCGACTACCATACAGGAGAATACAGAGAATGAAACACCACATAGCAATGGTAATAAGAGTGACAACAGTGACAATAATAAGGAAACAAAGTTGAGTAATGGTAAATCAAGTGTGTCATGGGCAGATATGGTTAGGCACTCATCAGAATGTAAAGAAGAGAAGGGAGGGCAGGCTATACCTATTACTAAACAGAAAGACACGTGGTCTAACTGGGACCCCACGAAGACTGATCATGTATCATGGGCTGATTTAGCTGATGATGATTCCTCTACAAGTATCTTAAGTAAAAGCCGGGACTCTTCTACAGTTATGAGTCAAAGTTGTATATGCTACCCTACTTCTACTAACAAAGTATCTCCAGTGCTGAAGATTTTTCCTACAGAATACTCTACCAGCTACCAAGGAGTGGACATTTCAAACACTGAAGGAACAAGAGATTATAGTGTCCTTGCAGTTAGAAGGAATTCACAAAGACTGTTTAGCATTGGTGGAATAGTATCCCCTCGTCACTCTTCTATGGACTTTCTACCTAGGGCTATACGCTCCCCAGTTCTCTCTCCTATACCTTCCCCTTCTAGTAGTGTAAGGGTTTCTTCCGCAGGCGTCACTAGCCTATCAAATTTGCTTACTCGGCGCTTGAATAAGAATACACGAAAGGAATAATAATTATATTCATAGTGTATAGTAGTATATATATGTGTGTGTCATTATCTTATAGGTGTGAAAAATAGATACCTGGTTCTAGATCTGGTGTTGAGTTTATGGCTTAATTGTGATTGTTATTGAATTTATATTATTATTGTTTTGTTATTATTGTTATTTATTATTATTATTGTTATTATTTATAATTGGATACACCGATTTCAATTTGAGTATTTCTAGTTATTTCAAGTATTTTGAATTGGCCTGGTATTTATATATATATAATTGCCATGCATTTGGGATTGTGATTATATGATATGAGTAACAAACAGTATGCGATTAGCACAATGTGTTTCAGAAAGTATCTAATCTACTAAGAGTCGGCTACAGGTGGGTCTTGATATTATTACTATTATACCTATTTTAGCCAGTGTTGTATACTGTATTATTTCATTCATTTTACAAGAGTGGCTGAGGATTGCAAGCAGATAATAACGAATGAAAAAATAAATATCTGTTGATTTCAGCCTGTGTAGCAATTATTTCACCCATGTTCTGGGTGGCAGCTGACTCCAATGTCACTACAGAATCAAGAGTCCCCAATGTGTCATGGGTAGAAACTTGTTATAATTCTTAAATATAGCATTATATTATTAGATAATTATAACTATAGTTATTTGGCTTATGTTGTACATGTAGCTATATTTGATACTACGATGTTGTTGTTAGAAAATAAGTAGACAGGAGCATCCCTGTGGTCTACATCCATTTAGAATGAGAGATAATGTCAAACTAAAGAGTTTTTTCATAAATAAACAAATTAGCAGATGTTTAGGACTAGACCCATAAAGTTGACAAGACTAAAAACAGTAGTAAAATCTGCTGGATTTGTCTTAAAGAGGAAATCTGAAGAGAGTTTTCTGGATTGAAATCAGATAATCTGAAATGGCTTATTAAATATATAGTTGTGGGACCACTGTCATTGGCTGGCTCAAGCTTGATCGATCAACTTAGATTGGCATTTAGAACTAATCTGAGATGCTCTCTGATCTACCATCTTTCATATGAAATATGCATGAAACACTAATGAATACTTGGATTGTAATCATGAAATTTAAAATTACCTACAAGTTGGCCAATAATTTAAATCTATACTTAGCATACTATACATACTATATGTAACTATGTATACCTAGGCATCTACATGTGAAAATACAAGCCAATATTTATAGTGTTCTATATTACGTCACGTTTGGGTTTCCACCTTCCTCATTTTCTTTATTTCTTTGCTTTTCCTCCTTATTTTTTTATATTTTCATTATTCTCTTTCCATTTATTCATTCTCTTTCTCTCAGTTGAAGGTAAGACCTTCGGTAAATAGACCTCCATTTATGTCACGGTGAGAACACTAAGAAAATACCAGTGTAGTATTTTATGAAGGAGTAAGATTCACTGCTAGTCCCAACCTTCATTGCTTTATCAAAACATTAACACAAGATAACAACACAACACAGCACACGACTGCAGGAGTAGAGGAGAGGTGTGGGTGGGATATACTATTATTAGATAGTTACGTCACAGTTTTAAACTACAAACTTCAACACAGTCCCAGAATTATTCTTGGTCAACTTGATTTATTTTAGCATTTTTTGTTTAATATTAAAATCTTATATATTAGACTGCAATCGTTTATTTTTGCCAATTTATTTTTATTACCGTGCTATGCAACTATGTATTTAGATGTATTTTTGCAGGTGGCCTTCTTCTACCTGTCTTTTCTTATGTCATGAGTTGGGATTAGGGAGCAAGGGGTGACGCACCCATTATCTTCTAAGTGCATACACCTGTATGCAGAAGTTAGAGGAGATATCTATATAACAATGAGTATCAGTATCAGTATGTGCTGTTATTTTTTTATATTCAGTTCGTAAGCGGGTTTTAATTTAAGTGTGCTCACATCATTACATTATAAAATAGGATATATTACAATGACTAATATAGCAACTGCCGCACCTGCAAATTAAGACATAAGCCAATATGACAACGTAGAATACTGAAACTTTAATACGGGTATTTTATTGAACTTACGCTTATACAACCTATATCATTAAGTTGCCACAATAGCAATACCATTAAAAAAAACCGAAATATCAAAACAGCCAACTCAGCATCAAAAAGTTTTTAAAAAGATTTTCCGGATATATTTATTCATCTTCATCACATTAAAAATCATACCTTTCGATTTTAGGTCGGTTCGTGCCAAAATTAGCTTTGAAAAAATTGTATTCCACCACACATTTCAATATACACCAAATGTATGAACTGGAGAGCTAACAAATACTACCATGAACACTATTGTTAAAACCTTCACTCTACACCTGAGTTAAATATTATATTCTACTTACTTAATAAAACAAGACCCTACATTATAGTCAAGTGTAACGTGGATTTATTGTGAATTTACAAACCCGGTACAACAACAGATACTAGTTTTGGTTCCAATATTAATCTCTAACTGGCTTTTTTTATAATACTAAGCACCGCAGTCCCTGAACTTAATATTAATTATTTGACAATACATAACACCATTGTGCAACATAAAACCAATAAATATAAAAGCACGTCAATATACAACCACAAAAAGAAACATTTCACCTACAAGCCAAATAATATCAAAATAAAAAATTGTACAATCACAATGGCATATCATAAATTCAAATAAAAGGTGTGACCAATGAAGGCCTGAACGAGAGCTGAAAAACAGTTCCCGAACTACAACCGTTATTTATTTGATTTTCTTCTTGATACGGAGCTGGTTGGTGTGACCGCATTTCTTCTTGCGGCAGTTGCTGGCGCGAAGAGGAAGACGAGCATAGCACCTAAAACAAAAAATTATTAGGAAAGTCACAAACGGACGTTTATACAAAAAATAATTACACAACTAAATCTTTCACAATCATGAACCTTCAAAAAAAAACAATGTGTAAGCAAACCTACAAACATAAATCACTCGCAACACATTCGGCTAATAATAAGTGCCTTAACATGAAGGGATCGGACCAAGCCTTGTATCCACAGGGTTAAACACAACCAGCCAATATAATAAACAACTGA
>NAOQ01000162.1:120962-131996 GCA_002751075.1 Ichthyophonus hoferi | reverse complement strand
TAACGCTATGTACAACTACTTATATTCAAACGGCATTACAAGCCATAAAATGTATGTTGAATTTATAAGCACGATAGTACATGGAAGAAAAGCGGTAGAGACTGACCCCATTTGCATATGCTCCCCAAGAGCTTTGGTAGCAGTGGCGTTGAAATTGTATTGGTCTCGTGAGGTTTTTTATAATATTTGGGTTGGGAACAGTTTGATCATACCAATCGTCTAGGCGTACGATTACACCCCACACTTTAGGTACTGCATTTAATAATTCTTTTGCCATCATAATTGCTTGGTAATCTTCGGGTCCGTTGTAGTCCCAATCTTCTTCAACGGTCAGGATGAATTGTGAACGACAGAGACCGAAAAATGCAGCACTAAAATTAGAAGCAATTCCTTCACTATATTTGGTTACCATTAGCTTAGTAATATTATGCTTATTCTGCATTTCTTGCAAAAACTGTAGATCGGATTTACCACAATCAACCATTATAGTCTCGTAAATAACTTCCTTCTCAAAATTTGATAGATGCCCAATCACTGACAATAGAGTACAGTTAAGTAATACTGGCCGTCCATATGAAACCGAAGCTATGCACACATGGGCACGCATATCAAATCCTTCATTGAACAGATCATTCATTTGACCATGGTGTAAGCTCTCATTGAACGCAAGCTTTTCTGAAGTCTCTTTGTCCGAAAGAAACTTTGAACACTCATCTTGTGTATCTGTGGGAACAGAAAATCTTGATGTGCTCATTTGAATATAAATGATGTTATTGACATATAGTATCAGGGCAGATACCGCAACTATTTGATATGTACGATTTGAAGGCACTGAAAACTGCATCTTCAGAAAAATTAATATTGTAAATAGGACTATTTGCTGTATTGAGTTCGATCTGGCTGTTATGGCAGGTAAAGGGCAAGCTAAGGCTCTAGCTAGTTGCTCTTAAATCTGTCACAGTGCAACAGACTGATTCGTAGTCGCTGCCGCTTTACTCGTTATTATCAGACCTTACGTCTAGTCCCTCTAATAGGTTTCTAGGTATCTCGTCTTCACTAGGTTTAGCCTTATACTGGTGTAAACGAACATTTTGATTCAAATTCGGTCTCACTGCTTCACATACAAATGTGTTTAGAATGATATAACTTAACCCCTGTGTGGTTACGATGAGGCCTCTAGTCTTTTTAACCCTATAGTCCATCACCTGACATGCATATTGTCAGGGCGATGGCTTAAGACAAAGACAGGGTATTCTTATGCTATATTTTTCCATATCAACAGTTATACCAATACCAGCACTTGAAAAGTGACCGGTATATCAGTCGAAGTGTAATACTGAAGTATTAAATTGTCAAAGGTATTAAGAGGCAAATATTTCTGTTATATTTAATATAAAATTATAATTATTTTTGTATTTAATAGTACTCAGCATAAGAATTGGTAATATGACTATATTATAAACCAAATAATAGACTAATTTCATATTAGACATAATAGTGTGAACCAAGTCAATCTATTAAAAATGTTTTAGCACAAGGTATATGTAACTAAAACCTGAAGTTAAAAAAAAAATCATGTTACCAAAAAATATCAAAACTCAGTATCATACTATATTGTTATACCATACTACATCATAACTGATATTTCCATATTGTAAACTAAAAAATAAAACAATTTAATACTAGACATAGTATAATATAGTATACCAGGTGACGTAACGTAACACTATAATGCCTAAGATGGTTATATATGATCATGTCCTCATCTCTATCCTCTATCTCCTTTTGGGTTTTTTGGCCATGGCATCAGCTTGTCTCTTCCATGAGGGAACCTTAGTCTGCTGTCTTTTCTTATATGACATCTTTCCACCACCTTGAGCCTTCTCTTGCAAAGCAGTGAACTGCTTCTTAGCGTATTGCTTAGTCTGCAATACAGGATAAGATGTTAGTAGTGTTAGGCAGGTTTGTGATTGGGTTGGGTGATAAGGTGTAATTGGAAAATTGTCTTAATAAGTTCATAAGACATTAATGAGCTAAAGTGCAGTAATAAAAATATAAAACTATTCATTGATAAATGTAAGAATACGAATAATAATGTATCAGTTATTCTTACGAATGAAGGTTTATAATGAACATATAAACAAATTAGTAATCAGATGAAATATACGTATTGTACCACATAATATTGTATTCTATTATATTTTAATAAATGGTATTGTATTGTATTGCATTGTATTGTAAAATGCTATATATTAATGTTTTACATAATAGCATGGATGAGATAAAATGCTTAGTAACAAAAACAAGAAGAAATAGCAAATTAGGACCGTAATAGTCCAACATGAATCGTTAGGGATAGAAATTTAGCAAGAATGCATTTAGATGAAAAAATTAGTAAAGCCTATTGGCATTAAATATTTAGTCCAAGTCGGAATGAATCACACAGTAATACAGGATAGAGAGCTGCATAACGTAACTATATGCAATAAACTATTACAATACACTATAAAGTTGTAAAAGTCATACACACCTGTACATCAGCCAACAGCTCATCCACCATAGAGCGGTGTCTATCCTTGTTAACCAAGCGAGAAGAAAAGAACTCGGTAGGCCCAGCCACCACTGTTCCCATCTGGTAGGTTCTTAGTATTAGTATGATAGTCTTATTGATATATTAATTGATTGAATGCGAGGATTATAAATTATCCGTTGATCAAATTATATCAATGCTTGGATCAAAATAATATATGATTAGCTATAACCTCGACTAATAAATCAATCTCATCATTATCATTCAAATCACATGAGGTTGATTCCAGACCTAACAACCCCTGTAATCAATTAGTACTAGAATCAGTCACCATGAATCAATAAGCTGATGGTAATTAATCAGCAATAAATTAGAGAAGTGTTGATGAAAACCCTCATTGATGAGGGAATGGCTCATAATAAATATCCAAATAAAATTGAAACACTTTATTCCTTAAAGACTATTCAAATTAATTGCTAGATTACTTAGACGTCTACTTACACAAACCAATAAATCCATAGTAACCTTACCATTGATAGATAATAACCGCCGTTATCATTAGTATCATCTATCTAGCTATTTGTACCTTAACATTAATATCATACAGTAGTAGAAAGAAAAGGAGAGGAAAAGGAAACGGGAAAATAGTGTGGAGTTGTGGAGTAGATAGAGAGGGACAAGATAACAAGATAATATATATATATATTATCAGACTGTTACATAATCTCTAGGGCTAGATGCTTAATGTAACCAAATTTTCTCAAAAAGTTTCAGTCCTACTTCATGGAGAGACTACTCTTTGTCTCTCATTTCAAGTAATTATCGGTATATATATATTAAATATGACCCACTAGGAATTGTACCAACTTTATATACATACACATACAGGTATACACATACATATAAATAGAGAACCAATTATATACACGCATACATCAATGGGCCCCCAGTCATAAACTACACTAGTTAATTGTTTGCTTTTTCATGCATATACATACGTCCTATGCATCTCCCAACACACATATATATATAGTTATAGTGCAAGTGTTTTCTCTAACATAACTACTATGCTACAACCGATAAAATAATAAATAATGAAAAATAATATAATACAAATATGCAACACGAGTTATGTATATCTATGTGTGTACGTGCTATCATTCATAAGGTGTCTTGTCTTAAGAAACAACCATGCTACAACAGAACCGATAAGATAATATCAACAATATTAATATTAAAATACAAATAAATAACATGAACCAGTCCTTAAGTCCCGCTAAAATTTAAACGCATACTTTGAATGAAGACGATAAAGAATTATTAATTACAATGTCAATACGATGTATAGATATGCAAGGTAATAATTTTATATTTAAGAGATATCTATATGTACCCTCCAACAATACTTAGAATAAGATAGGATAGCATAAGGTATGATAAGATAGGATAGAATAAGATAGGGTATGCTTTAAAAAACAATAATAATACCTGGAAGTATTTGGGTAGTCCAGTCTGTTTATCCTTTTTGTAGTGTCTTTTGGGGTCTATATAACCTCTCATCTTCAATATTTGCAGTTCTTTCTTCACGTCAGGGGTTAATTCCTGGGCGGGGATGGAAAACCACTGCTCACCTGCTGTGTCCTTTTTCACAACCTATATATATATATATGTTTTATATAGATGTGTTGAAAGAGGAAGAGTCAGGCCTGTTTTTTTTTTTCAAACAAAATCATTCAATTTACGACACCACATACCTTCCTATACCCCCTAAAATACCCATTCATCCAGCCATATATATACTATCATGCATACTATTACACATACTATCATACTTATACACCAACCTACCTTCTGCTTCACCATTAGGGAGGGTTTACCTTCCTCTTTACCCGATGTCGTCACTAACTAACCCATCAATCGTTAGTTAATTCGGAATAAATTTTAATTAATTAGATTATGTATATGCATGGGTGAGTATAAAAGTACACAGAATTCGATAATTATGGTTTACTGTATAGTCCAGGAAAGTATGTTATTATCAGCAACATATATAACTCATAATTCAAGATAAAAACACCAAATTTTAGAATAAAATATTCAACAAAATATTAATATAAATACATAGATAACTATTATGTGAACTAACTATGCTTGTATATGTGCATAAATATGCAAAGATGTGTAGTTTTAAATATGATTTTGACATTAGCATGCTTATTGTTATGGTGTTAATACATCAAAATATATTTTAAAACATTAGTCAGAAATATAATATGGTGGTAAACCTATTATGATATATTTATTTACAACCCTGAAAATACTGTTATCGGCGTGTAACATTAACGTGATTGGATATTAAGATTAGCAGAAATCGCAGATCAATTGTTAAGATTAGAGCTTAGTCGCTTATGAAGAGTTGTTTTCCCTCCGCAGAGCGAAAAATGCAAGTATACTACAATAACACTACCTTTCCAATTTTAGTACAGTACGTCACGTACCTTGTCAACCACTGGACTACGATCAGTAATCTGAGTGCGTAGAATGGTTTTATTGGACGCGGTGAATCCAAAATATAGATCATCGGGGTTGACTCCAGAATCAAGAGTACTGGATAATTCACCCCTGAAAAGATATATAGGATATTATGCATGTATGTTAACACATGTATTATAGGATGTATAAATGTTTATAATACGTATATGTATGTATATGTACTCTACACCTACTTACTAATTAGAGGAGAAACAGATTGGCCAAATAATATTTAAATGCCATATAATAAAATATTATCTCGTAACATATTCAATCATACCATATCATATATACTATATCCTGCCTTATTATATCATATCCTCACATAACATATTAACCCATTTAATATCATATCATATGAATATCTTACAATATCATGTCACATACCTCATAGCCCTGATTTTCCAAGCTTCCATTTTAGGCTTGAACCTGTGGGTAGTATACAATCAGGTTCTGCTTCATATATATATCATCTGCCAAGCATCCGTGCCCTTTGATTCCTTCAATTTAAATAGCTTGTATCAAACAAGAAAAATTAAATTAAATTAAAACTAAACAGTAACAACCATTGGTATATAAAGCATGCTCTAGCATTACCACCCACCTCATTGCCATCTCCTCCTCCTCCTTGGGTTTTTCCAATGGCCTGTTAGATAGTGAATAGATTAATTCCTAGATTGAAGTAATTAAATAAACAGTCTCAATTAATTTTCATCAATGTAAAATAATATAATAGAATATAATAGAATATAAGATAAGAAAAGATAGGATAATATAGAAAAGTATAATATAGAATAGTATAATATAATACAATATAATCTAATAAATTGGTATGTGGCACACAGGTACTATTATGCAAATCTAATCTAAACCATCCAATCACGCAAATAAATATGCATACTATTTTATGTATATTATAAGATGACTATGCACTATTATACTGCCATACTATCATATATATTATAATACATAATATTATCCATACTAACATACATATTATCATACATACTATTATCATATCATGCTGTCATATATACTCACATACCTAACATCATATAAACTATCACACTACCATACTAGCATACATACTATATATAGCCCATGTATACACACATTGCAGCAAATAACTACACCTAAAACGCAATAGCACACTTATATATATATATACATATACACCATCAAACTCAAAACAAGAGTGTCAAGGGAATAACAATATGATTGTAGATTAAAGTATATAGTGTACTATTATGATATTACATTTATTTATGATATAACTAATTATATGTGGTACCACGCTAGTGGTCTTTGTAGTGTTAATCTTTACCAGACCCAACCCAAATCGAGGATTAAAGTATAAATGCATATATATATGTGTATGTATTTATGTATAGGTTTATCTCAGCATTATTTATATCTATGTACACTCGAATGATTGATACATAGAATATATTCTCATTCACTATTCCTAAACCACTTTCTACTTCCACTATATTTGTGTATGTATATGCGTGATGTAAGCAATGTGTTTTGTTTTCTTATAACTATCATTTCTGTATATAAATATCTTAATATGATTGGTCATGGAAAAAGTCTTTAACGTGTCAAATCAGATATATTTGTTATATTCTCCCTGAGATATAATGTTTATTTCAATTAAATATATTTTATTATTAGGCGGCCATACATACATATTTTTATATACATGCAACTCTTTCAATATGAACTATCATATCGTCTATTATATTTGCAAATGAATACTTTTTATTCTATATTATAGGGTGTAACAGCTATAGTATAGTATAAAACAAAGGTATACACCCTGCACATAAATATAAAGAGGGAGAGGGAGAAAAAGAGAAAGAAATGCTCAACATCTTCAAGCCTTGTGCACTTGTATACATTTACATACACACACACATGCATACTATCATGCCTACCTACCTACATATAGATACATATACGTATGTACATACACACATACGTAGACATACCCACATACCTATCTATGTACACAAACACCACACATGCACAAATACACACACCCACATCACATATACAAACATACACACATATATACACATACATACATACATATATATAGATATAGATATATACACGCACATACTCTGACATGGCGTTACTGACATCATCATAAGCCTGCTCTACCAGCGCTCTAATATCTTTTTCATCCATGATTCTAACTAATAGTCTTTATCTTTTAAACTTAAATTTTAATTCTTTATCTTGCACCGAGAATACTTGTTTTCTATTTCTATCACACTAAACCTTCTATATAATACCAATATAATAGATAGTATAGTAATATATGATATATTATCAATTGTGAACACGTGTACACGGTACGGATTGCATAAAATATTGGTGTCGTTTTAGGCAATCAAATCTCGATTAGAAACAAAGTATTGGCCAATAGTAGTTCTAATCGTAAAGATTAATTATTGATCAGTTACTACAGTTATAAGTGATTGACGATAAATATTAATCTTTAAGATTAACTGATGATTAATATGATTTAAGCTGGTACCTTTGACTAAATACTGATCGCAAGTATGATCCAATTTCTAAATGCGATTGTAATGTTCTACTTTATGGGAAATTTATAATATGATTTGGTATGACATAGTATGATATATTATGATATATTCTGATAGAATTTAATAAATATTGGATTATCAGTTGGAAATACAGAGTAAATAATGGAAACGCAAAATTGCAGCTCACTGACTTTCAATTAGAATGGCATATAGCCTATATTAGTATAATGATTAATGGAAAAAGAATTGTCTAAGAAGGATTCATCCGGTCGCACACACATTCATAACATAGTAAGCTATGAAATAATATAATATAATGTTGGGAATAATAGAGGAGATAGGAGCGTTCCCGTGACTTATATTCACTTAGAAGAAGAAGGAATACCGAATTAAATAGTTTTTCAATGTATCCTTTTGCATACATCGAGTGTGTATATACTAAGACATGTTTTTATTATTAAACAAGTCAACAGGGCCTGTCTTAAACAAGATGCCTAAGCGATGAGCTATTTGGACCTCGAAACTTATGATCTGAAAGGGCTTATCATGCAGTTGCAGGACCTCAGCCATTGGCTGGTTTGTTTTAATCGATCATTTAACACCAATAGATAGCAATAACTATTTTTCCAGACTACATATTTTATAATAATGGCTAAGAATATTAACTGGTTATGGCTATGTAAAGAAATGTTTAAATTAATTAAAAATTTCAGTGTTAAATATATTATATTTTGTAATAATATATTGGATAGATGGGTAGGTGTTAGATAGGTGATGACATAACTATGACACCTTTTTAGATTTGGTGTAATCAATAGGAATAAACTTTAAATGGAAATATTATTATTAAAAACAGGATTTAATTGGTACGAACAAATATCCCCTTTTTGAAAAAGCGTAACCACAAAAAATATCATCCAATAAGAAGGGGATACTTTTTAATTCGAGTAACCATCAACCAATCATGAGAACGTATAACAATCCGAAAATAGACGGTTCATACGAAATACTTTAACAAATAGTTTTTAAATTCCCGATTAATCCTAAGCCACATCTATATATGTATATGTGAATATATGTATACATGTAATGCATATATATGTTTATTATAGTATTATAGTATGATTGTATGTATGCATGGATATAATGTATAATATATAATTTACCAATACATGGCATATTATATTTATAACTAACCTCAATACAAATATGGTAAGCTTTTAGCTTCCAATGATTTTTAGGATCTCGTGTTCTCATGCTTTTATCTTACCCTACTCATTAGTCTTATGTAGCTTATATTGGCATACCTAAAAGTTAATAATATTTGTGTAATTAGTTATACCAATTTGATTAATTTATTAAATAATTTTACCATTGTGATTATTATTTTATATTTACTGATCACATATACATTCATCTCTTATTATAGCAGAAAACGACAGTCAATTCCTATTGACTTCAAAGCGGTCGTCACCAACCTTGAAGCCAATAGCGTTTGAATACTTAATTGAATTACGTTTAATTAAATTAGAGATCCAATAATAACACGCCGCGTTCACCCTAAGTAACCGCCAATCAACGTAAACCAATGGGAATCAGATTAAAATATAACTAAAACAACATGTATACATGTATATATTAATAGGCTATCATATACTATATTTTATTACTCTCGCTACCTTTAGTAATATAATAATCGTAGGGAGGGGGCTGTATATAGGCTTTTATATATATATATATTTATCAACATGCTTTCACGAGCACAATTCGTGTTGTTTTTAGGCTTAGGTAAGTAATATATTTATATATTATTATTATTTACAAACATGGGTATACTTGTTTGCATATATGTACTCACTTCAATTGCCACACACACTACAGCAACTTTTGTATACTTGAGTTTTTTTGGTTATTTTTACTACTGTGGAGTTTTGGTTTGGGATATATTTGTTTTATGTGAGTGTGAGTGTGAGTCTAGGTATTAAAACTTGCACCTGTACCTAGTCTAAGAGTAACTATTTTCTTGTGTCTGTTTGTAAGGTGTTGTTTCTGTTGACATATATTTCTTAGCGAGTCTGAGGAATTCCTTACACATGTTTTCCTATTCATCTACATCTTAGTTTATATACATTCATTTACTATTTTATTCTTCAATTTTTGAATCCTTGTTGTATTAACTATGATCAATCATTGTATTTTTACCTTGACTATATTTTAGTCCAAGTCCTTTATTTATTTATTTATTTATATATATCTTTGAATGAAACACCACTGTCATCTTTTCTTCAACCACAACCAGCCCTTTTAAATCACCCTCCTATTTGTCGTTGTATTTGCCATTATGTGATATTCAAAATCAATAATATAATATACAATATTAATAATATTTCAGAAAATATTGATATTGCTTCATTATTGCTTCATACATCAAGCATTATCACAGTTATTTTATAAACCTATATCTATTTTATACCCCCTTGTATAGTTTTAATTGGTAGATATCACTACTGCCAGACCGATATACACTTTATTGGCCCTATAAGATAGTCCTACATTCTCTAATAACTTATGTTTAGTATGTTTATTATATTATCTTTTAGGGTATATATATATACTGGCATACTTACCTAGTATATTTTCATAATATCTATCATACATAATCTCTCCCACTCCCTCACTCATCTACTATAATATACCTACAGCCCTTCTTTCTGTCGTGCAAGCCATTGGTGTCTTGTCTATCGACCTAGGTAGTCAATGGGTCAAGGTAGGACTTGTCAAGCGGGGTGTGGCCGCTGATATAGTACTGAACAATGAGTCGAAGAGAAAATCACCTAACGCCATCCTGTTGAACCAGAAGGAGAGGCTGTTTGGTAACCCTGCCAAGTCTGCGGTAGGTTGTTGTGCTATTATATGTATGTATATATACACACATTCAAGTCCTTGGCACTACTATGTATTATATACCTATATACTCACTCACATAGATACATACATATACTTCCGTTGAATGATTGGGTGAAGTTGTTTTGTAATCATGCTAAGTCTGCTGTGAGGTTTGTGCTAATTAATAGATATATATGTATATACATTAAGATAATACAACTATTTTATGTATGACGCCATAATGACCTCATGGTATCTATATAGGGTCTTCGCTATCCCGGTACTCTCTTTGAGTTTCTACCTGGCCTATTGGGTCTACGCTTTGATCACCCTTTGGTGGCCCGCTACCAGCAACAGGTATGTGTAGATCTATGTACCTAATTGGTCGGTTCTATGAACAGGTCACACGCGCTTATATATATATATATAATACGTAAAGATAATATGCATAAAGGTTCATTTTGATGTTTGTATAGATTGATCTTTACGGTCAAAGATAACCCTACTTCAGTGTATACATACTACTAATTA
>NAOQ01000162.1:100909-120767 GCA_002751075.1 Ichthyophonus hoferi | reverse complement strand
AGGTATGTGTAGATCTATGTACCTAATTGGTCGGTTCTATGAACAGGTCACACGCGCTTATATATATATATATAATACGTAAAGATAATATGCATAAAGGTTCATTTTGATGTTTGTATAGATTGATCTTTACGGTCAAAGATAACCCTACTTCAGTGTATACATACTACTAATTATAGAACTAAGATCCCACCTTGCTCTTTCTTTCACTTCTTTCTTCTCTCCTTTATATCGGATATATATTATACATGGGTTCATGTTAGTGATTGTATAGTTCTAAGTGCATATATCTCTCACTTTCTTTTATTCGATTTCAGATATTAGTCTGAATGATCTTAATCCAATTGTCTCTCGCCATGCTTTTGCCCCATTGCATATATTCACTCTGAACTCTATATATGGCTTATCTTTAGATATACTTTATATGTTACAAATGTAACTCTAACCACATATGATTTTTTAATGAGATAATAAGTGTATATAATTCTTAAGCAATATATTCTTCTCTCCTTCAGTTCCCTCAACATAAATTGATTGCAACTGAAAGAAACACAGTTGCATTCCAGACCGATCAGGGTGTCTATTCTGTAGAGGAATTGGTGGCTATGATCTTGGAGAATACGGTAAGATATGATATGTTATATTAGGGTTTAGTGTGATGTGTTGTCGGATAGGGTAAAATAATGTAGTGTAATGTAGGGCAGTATGTGTATGAGAAAAAGGGTTTATGTATATGCTTTTCAATGTGGTTGTATTATGTCCTTATAATACGGATACTTATCTACATTATAGTATAGTTTGATATATATTGTTTTGTTTTGTTTTTGTATCATATTACATTTATCATATTATATATATATATATTAATAGCTATATCTACACCCTCACAGAGAGATATGGGAAGTGAATTTGCCGGTGAGCCAATGAACTCGGTGGTCATTACTGTACCTGCATTCTGGGGTCAGGCTGAACGTCAGGTTAGTAAGCATGCTATATGATTGATAAAATAGAAGAATATATAGTCAGCTGTAATTTGATCATCATACCTACCAGATCCCTCATACTACATACTATACTTATCAGTATCCAGTTGACTGCTTTGATATAATTCCCTTTCAGAAAAATAACTTACGATGTAATATGCATGACAATCTTCCAATACATATAGAGGTGTGAAAGTTTCCAACCAATTTATGTATTTTTAAAAAACAATTCAATCCAATAAGAATGTAAATTGGCTTTATTTCATTGGAAGAAATTGTTTGAACTTGTCATTACCGAAATTTTATATATTTTTCACTATCTTAATTGTAAATGCTTGCCATTGTGTAACAGCTTACCATTCCACATTACTGTATATATTGTGTAGCTTATACCTGTTCTATACAGGCCCTTCTCTATGCTGCCGATCTTGTAGGAATCAACGTTATTCAGCTCTTAGATGATAACACTGCCGGTAGGTTTCGATATGTTGATTGGACTATATTATAAGAATAAGTGAGAAAAAGAGAGAAAAATGGAAGAAAAGAGCTGAGTTAAAATATATTTTAGATCTTTATTATATTATATATATGGGTGTATTGATTGCATCTTATATTTATATGTTTATATCTACTCACGATGATTGGTTTACAGTGGCCCTGGGCTATGGTGTATTCCACCAGGAGAGGTTCATGGATAAGCCGATGAATGTGGTTAGTTTCCCCTTCTGTCCAATCATATTCTGCCTCACCTTTTATTACAACTCACCCATTTGCATACTCTTTGTTTTTTAAACCGATATTAAAATTTAAAATCCACACGTACGTCAATGTATATATATAAGCGGATCTTAAATATCAAACATATATGTAGAAAGACATGCCTAATTAATATACCCTCCATAGTTGTTTTACGATCAAGGTGCAAGCCATACCACCGCTACACTAGTAGAATATGATATGAGATCTAAGAAGACTGGTGATAAAACACCTGGACTGAAAATTAAAGTAAGTTATATTTTATCTTGCGATTATAATTGGTGTACAATATATATATATAATGTACTATAATGTAGTATGAATGATATTAAGACATTATCTATAAACTAAAATATATTATATTTAATTCTGTGATTATAATTGATATATTAGTTGTATGATAGCATAGTGAACTCCGGCCTGCTGGTAGGTAGTTTCCAATAATTATTTTATATTATATTTATGTTTATGTGGGAAGGTTTAGGTTAGTATACATAAATCTTAAGAGAACATATTAGCAATTCTAAGACTGACCAATAGAATGCGTCAGAAGACTAATTACTGCATGTTATAATTAGCGATAAGTTGGTTTACAGTGTATATCACAGTCACTGAACCTATTTTATTGGCTACATAAAACGATTAAACATCAATCAGCGATTACTGCAATTAATCTTGACGATACTCACTAATTATGTCATATTGTTTTAAAAAACATTTCAACCAATAATTGTACTTTACTAAAGGAAGTTTTTTATCTAATTGAATTATTTTAATTTGTGACGCTAATCCAATCACACAAGATCTAATCGATATTATCTGTAGATCTACATCTGGCACTAACCAATAAAATCATACAGAGTCTATCTTTCGATCGTACCCTGGGTGGGTTGGAGTTTGACCTTCGCCTACAAGAGCATCTTATTAAGGTGTGATTATGATTGGATTACATCTAGATCTAGTAATAGTAATAGTAATGATAGGATATGGTTATATGATGAATATAGTATCGTGATGTGATGTAATAAATGTATAGACGATAATGATAATATGATATAGTGGCTACAGTACGAAATAATGCTACTATATAATTATTATGTTAAATTATAATACATGCATTTAATTGGACTTACATATAATTTAATTGCAGTTATTTGAGAAGCAGAAGAAGGGTGACCACTCAATCAAAATCAGAGAGTCACCACGTGCTATGGCTAAGATGCTTAAGGTATGTATAGTAACACTACTCGTACCTGTATCTCTCTTAATTAAATTAAATTATATCGTACACGCACATATATGTTATTACTTAACTAGTACTATACTCATGCATATCACGTCATCATTGTGTTAGGAGGGATTTGGTTGGCTAACTAAAATGAATTGTTCAATCCAATAAACACTTAGATGATTAGTTTGATTATACATGCATACATAGTTGCACTAGTATACATACTTCAATAATTACATATGAGTAGCTGAATATACTATACTACATACACCCTATCTATAAAATATATAACAACAGACAAAACTATAACAAGAGTTGAATGGTGCAAAGAATGGTTTAATTGAACTTAAATAAGTTTAAATATCTAATTGTGATTTTATTGGCGAATTGTAGGAAGCCCAGAGAATCAAGGAGGTGCTGAGTGCCAACGTAGAGACCTTTGCTCAGGTATGTTATGTAGTACATTATGTATGTATATTGTGTGCTATGTTTTAATGCGTAATAATATAACATATTATGCTATATTGTATTACACTTTTATATACAATCTAATCTAAACATCTCATTTTATGCCTTCACTCTCAATCTCTATAGATTGAAGGTGTTCTACCCGATGTTGACTTTGAACGGACCAAAATTACCCGACTCGAATTTGAGACCATGTGTGAGGATCTGTTTGCTAGGGCTGCCAAACCAGTTACTGACGCTCTAGTAGCTGCTAATATGAACATTGTATGTATATATTCTATTATATTTTATTGTGTTTTTTTTTTTGCATTGGTTGATGTTATATTTATGCAGGGGAATATCATGTAATCACTGCTTTATTTTAAGGTTCAATGTATTGTAATTTATTATTAACAATAATAATACAGATTGTTTATATTTATAGTTACACGATTTAGTTCAACAACAAACCCGCCGTATGCTATAACCCAATATAATATAAGATTGCTCTAGGTCCACTCATTCACCCATTCCTAACCGTATGTCTTATATGCCAACCAATAGGAAGATGTGCATGACGTGATCATGTTTGGTGGCTCCCAGCGTATTCCTAAGGTTCAGTCTATGCTTACTGATGTGGCTGGAGGGTAAGTGAAGATAATATGGTAGGGTATAGCATTATACTATAGTGTATATGTTCCTTTTTCATGTTGAAAAAGAATATAACGTATGCGTTATGCTATGACATAGTAGAATATAGTAGAACCTATTAGGTTATAGTCAAATGTTAAAAGAGATAATAATATATATCTAGCTCTAGTAGGTTATAGAAAATGTAATCTGATTGTAATTTTCAGGAAATTGGCCAAAATTGATATGATGGGGTGTTCATTACAGCAAAGAGTTGGGCAAGAGTATTAATGCGGATGAGGGAGCTGCCATTGGTAGGTTTTTGTGCTTAAAATATTGAAAATATTATGTGTAAATGATTGGTTATTCTTATCTATTTTTATTATATTCCCATATATATATTGTGAGATAAAAGCGGTGGTGACAAGTGGTAGTCATGTGCCTACTTTCCCTAATCTACTAATTATTTTCCATTGGTGTTTTATAGGATCTGGTGATATATATATGTCTGTATTTATGTATGAGCTAGATGTATGCATATCATATATTTAATCTATTATTGGATACGCGTTTCTATCTGTATGAAACAGAGAGATATAGTTAGAGGGTATAATATATTATATATATGTACATATATGATCCATATATAATGGAATAAGACTATTGATAGGACCAACATACTAGAGAGGAGGTGAGGTATATAGTGCATGATTTTATATTTTTATATATCCATATCCATATATATACGTATGTATGTATGCGACCATATTGTAGTATATATGCAATATCTGATTGATAATGTATTTTTCTTAGGTGCTGTATTGTATGGTATAGTACACGATTTTATACTTTGGCTTATATAGTATATATGCAATATATGACTAACAATATGTTTTCTTTTAGGTGCTGTTTTGCGGGCTGCTGCCTTCAGCAAAGGATTCAGAGTGAAAGAGTTTATTGTAGAAGATACCATTCTCTACCCTATCAGTGTAGGTGTTTAAAATGTATTAAATATATTTGTGTATAGCATATAGGGTACATAATAAGTTGTACTGTATTGTATTGTATTATATCTATCCAATCTAGATATATTCTCTAGATGGTCCTCTAACTTCATGTTTATTTTTTACACTGCTCTGCATACTCTAATCCACTAGTCTGCTCGTACTTACTTGTTTCAATCATATTACTTCACAGGTTGCCTACCCCAATGCTGATGATTCTAAAAGTGAGTAAACACGTATTTTATTGAATTAATATTGTAATAGAATATGTTTTACCCTAATATATGCATAGGCCAGTAAAAATCTCGATTATAATATAGTATATTCTATTTATTGATTATCTGCTTTTAATTAATATTAAGTATTATTTATCTAACATACATGAAACGCGTCATTGGATTATAATGTGTATTAATAGGATTGGTATTAATGTCATGTTTTGCAGAAACCAACGTCACCAGAGTCCTTTACCCCACTCAGGACAAGTACCCTGAAGTTAAGGTATGTATGTATGTATGTTTTTATATAGTAATGTTAATAATATGCTATCATATATTCTGTTATAATACTCAAATCAATGTTACAGAAGACTGACCAACATAAATAATTATTATTAAAACTGTACACTTGAGTATATAAATATATATTGCATTATCACCTGTGGTTATTGACTACAACCGCATCCCTATTTACCGATTATATATACAGTTGCTGGGTTTCCAACGTCATGTACATGATTTCAACTTCACCGTATCTTACGGTGATCTCGATTTCCTGTCCAAGGCCCAGAAAGAGTGAGTGTTGTATATTATTATATATGTTATACTATAAAGCTGAGAATCGACCTGTTCATGAAAGGATAACAATTGCTACTGTATTTATTTTTGAATGCATATTGTTTATATATTTGTGCATTTTAAAATACATTGATATCTCGCTAAGAGACTGTAGTAAAGAAAAGTGTTTTATTAGTCAAAATAACTGCCCACATACCCACATAAATATATATAGTACAATTATTTTATAATACAATGTGTATAATGAATGTAAAACGAGTAACCTTGTAGTGATGTATATGTATAATTGTAGCAAATAGATAGGCAGAAAAGAGTTGTGCTATATATAAAAAGGATATGATATAGGATATGATGGTATTGTATAATATAATATATTATATTCTGGTATATTAATTTTATCGCTGGCAACCCATAGAACCGTTGGTTGTCAAAATCTTATGCAGGTCTCCCTTACTGGTCTTACTGATGCCATTAAAAAATACGAAAACATGGAGTACTTGGGAACAAAGGTGGGTGTATGTATAGATGTATATGTATATGTACGTGCTATTATATCTCATGGCATTAAATATCACAGAGTGCGTATGGTCTCTAACTCCTATCTTTTATCTCCATCATGTATGACTTTCGCTTCCCTCCATTATAACTATAGCCATAATATGTTTGTATATGTATATGTATGAAAGCATTGCTCAGAGATGGATTATGCTTAGATTATTATAATATTGTTACCTGTAATTGTGAATGATAAGATACTATAGGGTACTTAAGTATAAATCAGGAGGATATATATATATATATATATATTACCCTACTAGCCTAAATATGTCTATATACTCTATTATGCTATATCATATTATATTATACCATTAACTCGGCCACATACATACTCAAAACTCCAACTAATTAATAGGAAGATAAGCCGGTTTTGCTCCATATGACTCACGAACGGTTCTTTCGGGTTATAGGTTCGATTCTCTATCGATTACAGTGGAATCCTAAAGGTTGCTTCCGCCACTGCATCTTTCAATGATTCTCTTCCTGAAACTCTAGCCAGTACGTATATATTGTTGCTATGCTACAGTATAGTATGATAGAATATAGTATATTATAGTATGGTATGGCCAGATGTGTACGCATATGTCATGATATAGTAGGATATGATATGTCCTTATATTCCATGGTACAAGAGAAGATTAAAAATGGGGCACAATAAGTTAATTAGATAAATTTACTTTCCTTGGATATTTTTGATGGATTATATAGTAACAAAGACCCAACTACTGTATAGGTAAAATGCTTGGCAAGGTGAAAGACATTATAGGACTGCAGAAGGATGAGGAGGCCACGGTAGGTTATGGGATATGATATGATATTTGATACGGTTAACTGTTGTTAATGGTGTATGGTTTAGACTGCTACTATATATATATATCATTGTAGTTAGACGTACATTTTTGTGTTTTAAATAGGGCTAGGAATATGGTGCAATGATCTAATTTGAAGTTTTATTGTGGCTGAATAGGTTGATGTAAGAATTGGTTCTAATTAAGTAATATCCAATGAAGGTTATTTTAACCGCACCAATAAGGCAATCTTTATATTTTTAATGGCGCTTTTCTACTGGCCCTGTTTATAACCAACCAGCTGATAGAGAAATTAGGTTATTCCTTGGTTAAACTAATTAAATTGTGACCAGTAAATAAGTGGTAATTAAAAGCCAGGGGCCAATACGGTGTCATGTTTTATAGCCAATCAGCTGATAGAAATTTTTGGTAATTGTTTTATTGATTTAATTAAACGGTAACCAATAACGACGTGTTAACTAATTACAAGAGCCAACACAATGACAGGTTGAAGAAGAAGGTACTCCGATTAATGCAGATGCTGAGGAGAAAGAGGCTAAGGGAGTGAAGTTTAAATTTCATTCGGTAGACAAGAACGACACCAAGATAGATGTTAATGTTACAAATAGCAATAGTACTGTCAAAGAGGCTAAGAAGGTATGTGTGTATTGGTGTGTAGTGTAGTGTATATATCTGTATTCTCTTTTACCGTTACCTGGTCTATAGTATTAGTATACTTTTGATTCAAATCTATCTCCTCATTCTCTTTCTTGTTGAGTTTCTGATAGATATATATTTATATATTGTATAATGTAGACGCGCTGTATCAATAGAATATAAGTTATAAAGGGATGCTAGTACCAAATATATATCCATCTTTTTACCAACATATACCATCCTACTATCATACACATAGGAAGCCAAACCCGAGAAACCCAAGATCAAGAAGGTAGAGCTCAAGCTGGGCGTGACTCACTTAGAGATTTCTCTGCCTGGTGGAGTTGAAATGCACGAGGCCAAGGAAAGGTACAATGGATTTATATATTAATATCTGTAGGATTGCTATTGCTATGCACTAATTGGAATGAATTGAAGTTAATTTTCGGTAACGATGACTAATCATTTCATATGAATTGGGTTTTAAGAGGATTAATAGGTATTGGTTCAGTGATTATTGCTAATTAATATATTGATTGACGACTAACCTAACCCAATCATTATCTATTACAGACTCACTTCCATCCGTGTTAGAGAAGTAGAGCGCATGCAGGCCATGGAGGTGAGCACATGGCATGAAATTTCACATAGAATTAAGGGGTCCAATACAATGCTATATGGTATTTTTTGGTATGGTCTGTGTGTGTGTATGAAGATTTGTAAATTGGAGAATAAGGTATAATAGTAAGTTCATGTGAGTTAGTCTTAGGGGAATCCAATATAATGTTATATAATACTTGTTGCTATGATGGGTAATAACTATATTGCTACGTATATATGTATATATAAAAATAGACTAATACCAAGAATTAGGTCAATGAAAGAGAGTGATAGTTAGTGAGATCATGTAAATTAACCCTCGGGGGATGCCTAGGCCAAGCACAAGCTTGAAAGTAGCATCTATGCTATGTATGACGAACTAGAAGGAGAGGGAATAGCGGAAGTGAGCGCTACTGAACAGGTACGTATTGTGCTATTATTGTTGTTATTATTATTACTATGGGCATGCATACATACATCCTAGTCATGCTTTCTATAGTCTTATACTTACTTTTTCTTTTATTCCTACACAATCATTTTTATTTTTATTTTTAAAATTACTAAGCACTAATGAATGCAGTTGGATGAGATTCGCGTTGAACTCGGCAAGATCAGTGATTGGCTATATGAAGAAGGAGTTGCAACCACCACAGACAAGTACAGAGCCAAGTCGGATAATATTACTACTATGACCCGCGATCTTTTCAAGCGCAGAGATGGTATGTTATTTTATATTATGTTGTGTTTTATAAATGTATATGTATGTAGATTTATATGTGTGTGTGATTGTGATTGTAATTATGTTTCAGCTATATTGTTAGGTTTTATTATGGCGATATAGTAAATATTTAAATATACTATGCGTGATATGAATGCAATAATATTTGAGTTTTTGAAGTACAGATATTGTATCTGTTGTTATGTTGCATTATATTATATTATATAAATACATTATGTAGATTTATGTGTGTGTATCTTTATTTGTAGTTGATTTTAACTATGGTTTGTCTATCTGCACTAAGTTTTTTTATGACAATATAGTAAAGTAAATATACAAACATGAACATTTTCATTTGAATAGATTAAGCTCACTATTTTTACTTTTCTCTACCGACTTTTACCCCTCCCTCCCCTCCCCCCTATATATATATATATAATATTATATAATGTGATCTTATATAATATAATATCTTATACAAACCATATACAACAAGCAAGCCATATACTAATATTAATACACCAATCACATTACAGAACTCCTTGCCAGGCCACAGGCTATTATTGACCTCCAAAAGGCATTCAAGAGGCTTATTAGAGTAAAAAATATGGATGAGGTATGTTGGTCTGTCGCCATTATTGATTGTTATATACTTTCTCTCTCTTTTGTTCGTATTGTTGATTGGTTTTCTAATAAAGGCCTTATATTTTTAGGCTTCAAACTTACAAATTCCTAAGCCAATACACACTTAATTATGTAATAAATGACTAAATAGTAATTATCAATTAATTAATTAATTATAATATCCAATTACAGGCTACGAAGTTCTTTACCCAGGAGGCATATGATAAGGTAGCCAAATCAGTGAATGAAATCGAGGCTTGGCTTAACAAGAAAATCGAGGAGCAGAAAACTACGGTAAGGGTATATGGGTGATAGTTGGTATACATGTCTTATGAATAATGTAATATAATATAATATTCTAATTATTTTATCTGCTAGTATAGTTTGATATCTGTATCCTTTATGGTTAAACTATAGCATACTTGTTTTATTGTTAGTATACATGGATGGAGAATGGACTATAACTTATAACCATATCATTCCTAACCTATTTATATGTTAGGATTTTATCTGTCATATTGTACAAACAATTATTATATCGGATTATTATTTTAAGTACACCCACTGTTATTGTATCATACTAATATATATATATATATATATATATAGCCCCTTACCCAGGAACCAGTGCTTAAGGTCAGTGAGCTGCAATTCAAGGCTCGCAAGCTGAACCGTGAGATTAAAGCACTAAAGGACACTCCTGCCCCTCCTCCCCCCCCTGCCCCCGTGGCTAATGTTACTATAGGTGATAATAATTCTACTTTGAATGCTACTCTGGACACTAACGAAACCTCTGCTAATGCTACCAAGATTGAGCTTAATGTAAACGGAGAAAATGTTACAGAGAAAGTGGTAGAGAAGGAGAAGGCCAAGCCGAAAGTGGATGAGACTGGCTCTAAGAAGCCAGCTGGAAAGAAGGCCAAGACTACAAAGGGATCCAAGGAAGAGCCCAAGGGTAAGAAGACGACTACTAAAGGAGGAAAGAAACCTGCGAAGAAGGGAAAGAAGGAGGAGACTAAAGATGAGTTGTGAAGGTTGGACGGTAGTGGGAGTGAAAGGGGAGGGGATAAAGACAGTGATAAAGCATTGTTCAGGATACTTGTATTCGCTTTTTGTTTGACTTTACTCCCACTCTTGTTACTGTTGATTCTATTAAGAATTCATTTTGTAAGAAGATGGAAAAAAAGATTACAACGGAGGATGAGAAATATGTTCCCTGCATAATGGTAATTTAGTAAGATTTATGGATCAGTAAATTGCGAGAATTATAACCAATAAAAATGACTTGCGTTATAAAGCAGGGGCTGTTCCCATGGGTTTTAAAAAAACAAAACTAGGAAGATCATCTCTTTCATAATAAATGGCTGTGAAGATATATCTATTGTATATGTTTTAATTTATAAATTTGTTAGTTTTGAATAAAAAATTGATTGCTACTATCAGTATAGCAGTATAGCAGCCAGTATGACTACTATTCTTCCTAGTGTGTGTATGCATATCAATGTGAAACTTGTATTATTATGTCTGTCTAATAAGGGTAAGAAAATGACTCTTACTGGCGATTTTTATTGTAACATGCGTAACCCTCTCGTACCTACTCCTCCTATTTCTTTACTCTTCATTTATAAGTTAATATATGAGTTTTTTCCAACATATTATTAAATTTATAATGTCAAAAAAGAAAGTAAGAGGCAATTAACTACCACCTGGAGATTATTATGTAATTAACTACCGAATAACCTTCTTTGTACCTACTAAATATGACATAGATTTATAGAATTCTCATCAAAATAGTATTAAGATGTAATTAACTAGACAGGATGTTAAAGATAGCGGCGTTTATTTTGGATCAATGCTAAAGTTGCTGAATCCATTGGTTAGTGTAAGTGAAAGATAATTAATCTAGCAATTAATTAGAATGGTTTTGAAGGAATTAAGTGTCCTTATTTTATTCAGATATTTCTTGTGAATTATTTCCTCATCAGCACTCTTCTGATTAATTGCCCACACCTTATAGACTCATGGTGTGACTGATTCCAATATTAATTTATTACAAGAGCTGTTAGGCCTAGAATCAACCTCTTGTAATTTGAATGATAATAGCGAGATTAATTTATTAGTCAAAGCCATAGTTGATACTGTTGCTAGAGGGAGCATACGGCAAGGTAGTTAAATGAGTAATGCCCCCTCTCACGAAGGTACTTTTGAAATTCTCTGTCAAGATATTCGCAGCCTTGATCAGAACATAGGTGGGCAATTTTGAGGGACACATGTAAGAATTCTACTGCTGCTTTGAACAGTACAGAAACATTTAAAAACATTGCTCTTCTGGTTCATGCAAAATGTAGTTGAATAGTGCATAAATCGTCGGTAAACGTCACAATCCAACAGAAATTGTCCACGGATTTCCGCAGTATGTTGATGACGTCACTGTAGATTTGCTCTACTGGTCAGGATGAGCATACGGTTCTGAATAGGAATTGCACTCTGGTAATCTTGAAGATAGCACAATTGTCGTATGGCAAGCTCTCTGTGATGGCATTAGTTTCTTGAAGTGCAGAAGAGCCTGCCGAAGACATGTCTGATGGATGCATGAAGCAATCATGCCACATTGCACGTGTTACAACACTTGCAGCTGATGGAGTATAGGCAGTGTCATTGGTTACCCATATGGCGAGGCATGTAGCCTTAGCAGTGATGTTTCATTTTGCTACTAGGATTGGGCTACAGGAAGGAAGGTAAAGAAGGACAATATCGGCATTGAGAAGGTAGAGATCGTTCTTGTAGGGTTGGCCAATAAAAATGATGTGGCCGTCAGGTGCAACCATTGCTAGATCGGCTGAGAATGTGGTGATGATATCTTGCCTGCATATGGCAGGGATGGAAAATAGATTCATAGGGGCTGACTCCATATAGAGGACTGGGTGCAGGGAGATGATCCAGTTGGTTAGATGTGACCTTTGTTTTACAACCTCTATCAGTGTTGTCGCGGTCTTGTTAATATCAGCCATGGTAATTAGAATATTCACAAGGGTGTTCTCTGCAAAGATTGTCAGTGTCGAGCAAATGTGCATGCTGGCACCAGAGTTTAGCATGAAGCTTCTGTGTAGAAACCCTTTGGCCATAGTGACCGCATAGTGACCGGATATGTATATGCAAATAAAATAATGAGATCTTTGATAGGTTGACCGTGGAGATTGGTTATTCCAGAGTTGGCCTGTGGATGTGATTTCCGGTTGTGTAGCTGCTTGAAGGTCTTTCTGTAGTTAGGACTGCCTTTGTGTAGGGTACAATCCATGGTTTTACGGTGGAGAGCACCCGGATGGTAGTGACATTGTGACTTTTGTTCTTGCTTACAGTTGTCATTACCGTTAGGCCTCCTGTTGTTATTTTTGCTGTTATAGGTTCTGTTTAGTTCTATGATTATCACCTTTCCGTTGACGAGCTCATCTTCATCTTTGAGCTGGAAACCTTCTCTGTGCTCATAGGGCTCAACAGCCATCATGATTGTCTGTCATTGAGGGTACAAACCGTTTTGGGCCTCCAACCATGTCATTACACTGTCATACCTGGGTATGACGTACAGGAACTGGAGAGCGTTGGCTGAGATGGAAATGTCATGCATTTGGTGTATCTTTTCTTGCAGTTTAGTGGTAGCTGCTTTGTAGCGCTCCAGAAACTTAGAGGGCAACTTACCTCATTCCATCTTGATCTTGCAGAAATCAGTACTCCATTCCACAATGATGTTACTGAAGGTTACCACAAATACTTTGGCCAGTTTTTTCATTTTGTCATAGACAAATTTATGAAGATTCACGTCTTCCAAAGTAACATATTCCCATTCTAATGTACCTACTAACTGGCTTAGATGGTAACAAGCTAAACGTTCTTCACTCCTTGAATGATTGGAACCTTGGGAAATATGAGAACATACGATTTAATCAGAAATCTTGGTGGTTCATGTGATCGCTTGTGATTGCAATTTCCAATCAAAATTTCTGATTGTAACACCTACGAATTAAACATTAAACATGCAGTAATTATTGGCCAAATGTTTCTACTGTCGTCTGAGTAGTCATGGTTGGTAACTGTAAAAGCCATTATTGAAACATAAAAATACATCCTTCCCCTTGAAATCTTGTAAGTGACGTGCATTTATCTTTATCAAGATATGACTCATTTATTTTTTGATTTATATTAATAATAAATCGACCACTTATTGTAAGCATGATATCCCTGTTTGATACCAGCCCAGCTGTGTAAAGCTAGAATTGCCAAGCAATAAAAATACGTAGTTGCCTTTGATGTAGTTAAAATCAATTATTGCATTGATTAAGCACAAAGATTGGTGTTTAATCGCTGGTTGATCTTTATTCTCTTACTTAAAATGGCTCCAACCATACAATTATATCCTTCAAGACCAATTGTTGGAACCAAAGCATCTACTACACCTTTACAGTTTATTCCTTTTTTGTCTATTGCTATTATACCTGCTTATTAATAGAAAGAAAAGACGCTCCTTCCTAGTCAAATTTGGCAGGCACTCTTTGTGAGCAATCGATGTTTCTTATTGAGTCAGAGCTTGGTGCTACAAGGTCGATAATTCATTCAATTCATTGAACAACTTATGCTAATCGCGAGATCTGGGGGCAGCTAACTAGAGTTTTAGCCTGCTCCCTCCCTGGCAATAACCACCAGATAGAACTTAGTATAACAGATACTAGTTTTATTTCCAAAACTTTTGCCATACTAAGGTAATAATTAAATTTGCTTATTTTTATTTATTACTTGTGTGAAAGACTGAAAACTAACCTCACACTGCAATATTAGATTGGTTAATTTGACTCAGCTTTAACTACTTGGAGTTGCGGCTCATTATAAAATTAACGGTGCAATACTTCTAAATAGATATTTTATTCGTTAAATTTTATCTCGGTATAATTAGACTAGTATATCGATTGGATCGAGGCTCGGCCATGGGTTATCAATTTTCGGCTTACTGCAATACTATATTTTTAGATAAACGTAATATGGGGAACTACGTAAGTACAATATATCCCCGCCCAAGTATTTTGGCATAAGCAAGACCATATTAAGTATACTGAAAGGTCAGTAGATCGGCGGAAACTATGTAACGCCAACTCAGTCCATTATCAAGGACCTGAAAATATTGAATAAATCTTTTATATCTTAGTTTGAGTATTGGTTATTGTTTTTGCTTTTGGTATATAATCGGAGAGAGTTCTGTTGCAAGATCGTTCAACTCCGGATGAACATGTAGATTGGCTGAGGTTCTGGTGACAATCAGAACATAAAATGATTTATCTATTATTCGTTGATAGCACAAAGGTCAATACATAGAATGTGAGCACTAGAAATAAATGAGATAACTAGCTATAGAGCCAATCAAATCAGGACACAGTAGCATTAGATCATTTAGACAAGATCAGATAACTCTAATGGCCTCTGACATCTGTGAACTGTATTTTCACCATCGGTGCTGTTGACATTGATGAACCGAACTGATTGCCATCCGCGATAAACATATGTTGCGGAAAGGATAAAAGGAACGAAAACAAACTAATAGTAAACACATGTAATGACGTTTCAAGCATTATAAAACAAAGTTTTGTATCTCATATATATACTTTATCTTAATGATTAAAAAATACTTGTTCTGTATTCTATAATCATCGTGTCTTTATTGTAATGTCTAGATCAGTACCAGCACTTGAGAATAAGCACCAGTGTTCTGAGAATATTTCTCCTACCAATATCACTGAGAATTTTTTAGTCACTTACAAATCTAATAATACACATTATATACATGTCAATATAGTACCTCTCACCAATTATACACACTGTGCTATAAGCATTATCGCACTCAAGCGCATTAAGGCAGGAATACCTCCTGCACTCATAATTGAATACAACCGCAATAACCAATTAGAAATAGAATCGCATATGTGCTTGCTATTACATTACCTTCTATTGAAAGCAGATCAGCACTAACTAGTATTTCTACTGCTAGCCCAGTCGAGGATACCTCTACACAAAACCAAATTGAAGTACACGAACCGAAGACTCGATCGTCAATCACAGATTACTACCGGGTTACGAACCCAAATTACTATAAATTCTAAACGCACTCTTCCTTTAACTCCTAAAGCCATTATTTGGTCCGGGAGAGTACATAAAAAAGCGAGCGTAATTTTATATACCGATTCAAGTGAGACAAGCAGGACTTCAATATATCAGGCTGACCCAAGCAGGAAAACAATTACAATCCGCGACCCTCCTCCACCTTCTTCCGAAACGTCAACGTCAACATCTAGCTTAGGAGAATCATCCTCCACTGACAAAGAGTTAGTATCAGAAACAAATTTGGAAAACGAGTTTACAATAGACGAGGATACTTATAACAAATACCAATGCTATAATAAAACTGTAACAGCTCAGACTATCTTACCCTAAGCATATATATATTTTTTTGTAAAATATAATATTATTATAAAACATCAGTTCTACCACTATAACACTTTTTTTCAATCCCTTATCATTACAGTTCACTTAAACTTTAATTAGATAACTATAACTATGGAGTACAATCATTATACAGATCCTGTATATAGTATAAGTTGGTATATATTGCAATTTGAAATTAACTTTCTACTTTGGGCCCATGAGGTATATTCAAAACTCAAGTCCTTTTCTCAGATAGAGTGGATCTCCTGTCTCTGGATTGGTTTCTGTAGTTTTGAGTTTGATGACATAACTTCCTTGAAATTTGGATGTGTATTTATTCTCTGGGACTCAGAAGAATCCGTAGAGAAAGAAGCTTTGCCTTCATTAGTGATTCCGATTGGAATAAGACTCACTCAAGATGAATATATCCGAGTATTTGTTCATGTTCCTTCATAGATGCCTGAGACATAATCAATTGCCTAATGATGAAATATTATGGAAGCAATAATATAGGTTGCTTTTGATTAGGTGAATATTGATAATTTTTTGTTTGGGCATTTCATTGTCTCTAATCGGTACTGTGCCTATAACCACAATTAATACAGACACAACTAGTTTTCATTTAAACCTGTAATGATTGAGAGGCCAAGCGTTTAAACTCTATATAACAGAGCTTTATATATAACATATGATATCTAATATCCCTAACTGATATGAGAACGTCGTATTTGCCGTAACCGCGTATCAGTGAGTGGGGGGAATAGACTTATGAGTTTTCTTCTCTTTTGCACTTCACTTTATCGCTAGTGCTACTCTTTCTAGTTAACACCAAGATACTAAGTTCAATTACTAAAATAAAGCCAATTATAAATATTCATATTAGCTAATCCAACTCAGGATAGGTCAAAGAGACCCACTAGAATTGTCTGATCTTGCTACAGTACTTAAATACCATTGGCTTACGACACCTTATTTAGGTTGATGTAATAGTGTTCATATGTTCTACTTATTATTCGGTCCCAGATCGAACCTACTTATTCACCAGAGGTTAGCGATCTTTTAACAATATGTAATTGTTATAATGTATACGATGCTAGGGTACCGAGTAAGTTATGGATTCAGAAACTCTTGACAGTCTGGAATCAAAGAGACCTTGGGAAGCATGAAATCACATGATGTAATTGGGGATGGTAGTGAATAACATGATCCCTCGTGATTACGATTCTTGTTCAAAAATAGTGATCAAAACTGTGTATAGGATAAGATAGACTTCTGTGCAGGATAAGTTAGTATACATATAGGTTAGGATTTAATTATTTAGTATTAGATCCAATTTAAATAATAATAAAAAACAGATAATGGTTTTGCATATGATTAACTGGAGTAGATTAGAAGCGAAATAATTGACTTAACTTTCTTTATGCTGCGAATATTGGGATAATAATAATTTACTTTCGTGCATTAAAATATATTTGGAAATATATTTTACAATAGTCAACAAAAATACAATTATTACTGTTCTAGGTTTAATTAATAGTAACTCATGCATTGTACCTAGGGTGTTTCTTGTTCGATTACTATTGTATCATTATAATGCACTGTTCATTTACCACGGCTTACTTCTACTGGGTAGAACCAATCCCAACCCTTCCATTGTAGTTTAACAGGCCCGGATTTAAATGTTTTTCATGCAGTTTGAACCTAGTACGAGGTTTTCGCCATTAGAGCCCTATTAATTTGTGTCCTCTTTCAATGGAAATTTCTGTTGAAACGGTTAAATATCAGGTTAACATGCCCTGTCTTTATCTTAAATCACTATCCTGATTATGGCCTATGTCGGGCGGCAGATTATAGTGTAAAAAAACCTGAAAGCACCGTCTAAACCACGCAGCAGTTAATTTATATCATTATAAACACATGTAATGCAGTGATGCTAATTTGCATCAAACTGTATACCAAATATAATATGGTGTATAGCAATCAATCTCAATCTAAATAATTGCTATGGAGGTTTCATGGAAAAATTATATATATTATCACACGCACTAGCTAAACAATACTTAATATTGATTAATGCCCGATAATAAATAGAATATATTTTGTATACTAATGCAAATAACTAATTAAATAAGGAATTGTTGAAAGGCATTACAAATACTCCAAAAAATACGAATAATCATTATGAGATATCAGAAGTTGATGGTTTTAATTTGGATTTGTGGTGGAAATGGTCACATGATTACAATAAGGTTTTTCTATTTTGCCTAACATAGATTTAGAATATTTCATAAAAATATAATAAAGGAATTGGTTGAATTCAGTGCATAAAATATATTATAGATCGTGAAAAATGCTCCTGAAAATTTGAAAAAGCAAACTATCTATAAAATAACAATAAAATAGTATTTTTTTTTAATCATATTGAGTATAAAAAAACCACATTGTGCTGTGACAATGTATGTTGCAGCAAATAGATGGGTGGAAAAATGTCAAGTTACAAGAGTTGCTTGTAGGTGGTTACATACTGTTTAAAAGGTGCATTCCATTTGTATAAATTTATACTAAACAATGCATTTTCTTTTCAATACCAGGTTGTGGTCTGCAACTGGGCCAACTCAATATCAAAAACATATGTAAAAATAAAAATACAGTTTATTCAATTTACTGCATGCCAATTATCTGCAAGCTAAGATGACTACTAATTTGAATCTACTTGATAATTCATTGTAGAGAAATTACTTGTCTCCCTTCAAACACAAAACATGAATTATAACGGTTACCTCCAACTAGGTGAGTTACCAACTCTCCTAAGAAATCTACAAATGTTTGAAAAACTAGTTATGTTTTGTTGAATTAAGGATTAAAAGTATATATACTCAATGTGACAAAAATAGGTATAATACATATTTCCGTAAATTTGAATATATATATATATACATTGGCGTTATGTACCAACCTCTTGAGTACTAATATACCCAATCGGATACTTCTAGCACAGATCATCGGAGTATCTAAACTTGTAAGATAATGAAAATGTAGTGTAACTATAGTAATAGTTTTTAGGCATACGGCTGGAGACAGAATCTACAATGTGAAGTCATAATAATAATCCCATAACAAGAACAGTTTGTAATGCTCCAGATGAGTTTTTCTCCCTGGATATGCATTATCTTTAAAAAGAAAAAGAGAGTGATACCTAACCTCCCAAGATCTAATGATATTATTAAGTAATAGTATAGAAACGATAAAATATAAGGTAAACATGTCCTATTTTTATCCTACACCGTTACCCTGCTAATGACATACGTCAGTTGGCGGACTATAGTGTGTGAAAAACCAGAAGTCCCTTCCCAACGATAAAGTGGTTAATTATACCCTTCTAAATACATGTGATGCGATGAGACTGAATTTGGACCAAACGTAACATTTAACATAATATGGTATACAGGAAGTATTCTCATTCCGATCCTTTACTATCTAGGTTTGATAGATAATTTATATATTAACATATATATATATATATATATATATATATATATATATAGTCTNTATAATAATTAATATATAAGATAATAGTAATAATAAATAAATAGTAAGTAA
>NAOQ01000162.1:74979-100488 GCA_002751075.1 Ichthyophonus hoferi | reverse complement strand
AGATAATATATATATTAACATATATATATATATATATATATATATATATATATATTAGCTGTATAATACTTAATATGAATGAACAGTATATAATAAATAAATAGAATATACTTTATATTCTAATACTAATAATTATTTAATTAAGGAATCATTGTAGTCAATTACTCATGTTCCAGAAAAGGAAAGACAGTATAAGAAAACTAGAACTTTAATTGGGAAGCCAGTATTCATGTTTTTCATCAACCTAAATCTAGATGAATCACAGAAACTTAAGAGTTTTATTTGTTCATTACTCAGTCCATTAAACCATATCTTGAATATGGAACGAATCAGCCTACTAGATTTCTTGAGAATTTCATCGGGCCATCAACCAGTAACAACAATATTTATCCTAGCTTTATAAAACTCATGGACCTAGTACTTAACTTTTGCTGACCAGTTTAATAATAACAATATGTCTTAACCTATCCTTACTCCGTGTACGTAAATATACACATTAAGATAACTCTCAATTTCGTATTCCCTCATTTCTAAATGGATATAAGTCAAAGGGAACAACCTGTCACGACTTATTCTTGGCAGTTATTATTGTTAAATGGACGAACACTGGCAACTATGATCTTATAAACCCCCTTATGAATAAATTCTGGGTCAAAGATGACAAACATTTGCATGCTTTGACCAATCCCCCAAGTAGGTAAAGGTCTCCAAATACTAACCTCAACATTGCTATGTAAATTTTATCCCAGACTTAGGAAATGGCGTAGTAAAAGCCAGTGTTAGCAGAAAAACTGTTGCATATTCACCAAATGTGTTGTTAAAGATTCGTGGGTCCAATAGATAACCTGAAGTTATTTCTGGTGACACTAACCACTTTGTTGAAAAATAAGTAGAGACAGAAGCGTCCCGGTAGCCTATATTAGTTTAGAAGGAGAGAGAACGCCGAATTAAAAGGTATTTTAATGTGTATATTTGCGACATGGAGTACGGATAGGTTAAGACATATTGTTATTATTGAACTAGTCAGCAGAAGTGAAGTACTAGGTCCATGAGTTTTATAAAGCTAGGAAAGTGCAGTTAGTTGGTTAGCCAGGATAAATATCGCTGCTGCTGGCTGCTGGCATAGTGAGACTCTCAAGAGATCCAGTAGAGGATCTGTTGTCATGGGATATATAAATATGGTTACGTTGTCATTCTTGGCAGACTGTGTTGTTGTGGACCCTTAGATGCCTTTTTAGTAGGAGTTATATTGAAAATTGTACAGAAGAATAAATCAATAGACTGAAACATATATTAGTAGGCAACTAACATATCCAAAACTCGTGCTCCATCATTAAAAACAACTAGATTATCTGTGCATGCTTAATTTTATAATCAACTATTTATGGATACAGTAGTGCACCACAAGACATAAGTATCGAAGAATGTTTGATCCAGGCAGCCTTAATTATACAAAAAAACACCGACTAACAATAAAATTCCTTTATTTTACTAATAATATATATTTCTCTCTTCCTTAGTAGAAGCAAAAAAAAAAAAAACTAGAAATGAAACATGATTATTCAATTAGCATACAATATTCCCTCCAAAACCATAAACATCGCGCCATAGTAGATTAGGGCTATGTTATGGTCGGCAAGAAATGTCAACTAGTTAAAGCACTTTTTAAAAAAAATATCTACAATATAATTTTAGAGTAAGCCACAGTTCTTTCCGCTTTCTACAATCAGCACCACCCTGCCAATGACTATAATAATTTATTTCTATACTGATTTAACTTTCAGTACCATCTCATACTAGTAAAGCAGCCAGATTCTCACTTGGTCTTTGACAGTGCAACGAATAAACGTGTCACAATTTATTATAAATAAAACTGGTACTGATGTTATCAAGTAAGTAAGTAGTCAAAGCTTTTTGAAACTCAGCCTTCTGATCTGAATTGAGTGAGACCTCCAAATTTGTATTGTATAGTATGATCTATATCTAGCTGTGACAAAGTGTTATTTTATTTTTTCACTCAGTATATTCCCTTCAAGATGCAAGGACAGATTAATTAGATATAGTAAAGTGATAACACTGTTGAAGCTCAACATTTTCCTACCCATGTCTCTGCTGCAATATACAGTGTAATAAGGTTATGTATTTTACAATTATTACGCTTGAAAAAATACTATTTTAGTGGCCGCCCAGCAGGAAAAGTAGTAAATATATGCTAAAGCTAAGTAGGACAACATAGTCCACTGTAGAATATCAGAATATCTGAGGGTCTAATAACAATACTTTTATTAAGAACAGTTGAAACCGATATCAAAAATAGAGCTGTGTAAAGTGTAAACCTGCTAAGTGTAGGTTTCCAAAAATAAAAACCCACACAATAAAAGTATTTAAATAAAAAATAATTTTTATTTGAAATTAAGCTGTAAAAATTCCACAAAAGTTTAAGAAAATCACAAAATGAAATTAATAACTATAAATAATACTACCACAAAATAAAACAACATAATACCATCTAACAACAGGAAAATACACTAATAAACAAAACATCAACAAAGGACTTCAAATTCCATCAATTTGGATTAGCGGCGCTATAGTCCAATAATTGCGCAAGTCTTACAAAAGATATAAAATAATTAATAAAATTACAGATATATTGAATTTTCTTATTGGTAGTCATATATTTAAATTTAAACATTGTCTGTCGCAGTGTGTCGCAGTTTCCGGTTGGTTGAATGCGGGCAGGCGGGTGCATTGGAAGGAGTCAAAAATCGCTAGACCTCTTTCCTCTGGTCCTTTCACGTAGACGTGTCGGGATTTTACAATAATGGTTCAGCCGAACTGTACGTAATTTCAGTCTATAGTGAAACTTTTTATTTTATATTCACATTAAAGATATTGTTGTTTGAATCCTCTGGGAGGGTCTTGTACTTGCATGCTATATTTTTTTGGAAGTTTGAAATTTTAAGCTGGGATGAATGATGCGAGGTTGACATGACTTGGTAACGACGGGTTCACGAGGAGACAGGCTTGGAAACTTACACATACGTACATACACAACATTATAGAACCTGGCCAGTATAGTCTACATTTTTATATACAATACTTATATGGAATAAATAATAAAAAACCAAAAGTTAATATAAACAGCGACAAATGCCACGTGGTCAACCAGTTTTACCAACTGTTCCATCGTTACTCCGTTTACAAAAATACCTTTATACTTTGACTGATTATATTTTTCTTTGCAGGCTCTAAGGTCTACAACACCCCCAGACGCCCCTATGAGAAGGAGCGTCTGGACCAGGAGCTTAAGCTCGTTGGTGAGTTCGGACTCAGGAACAAGCGTGAGGTCTGGAGGGTGAAGTTCGCCCTTGCCAAGATCCGCAAGGTATGTTATTTTTGGACTTGTTTTTGTTGGCCGAGACAGTGGCCCAGGTATACATTCATAAAATACTACATCTAAATTTATTGTTGATTTAGGTTTTTTTTTGAATGCGTTAGTGGGAGACTGCTTTACGTTTTTAAGTCATTACACGAACTCTTGTTCGCTTCGGGTTGTTTATAGTTTACATTGTGGTATCACAGTGCTACATTTGGCTTTGTCCCTTTTCACTCCATTTTATGTGTTATTGATATTAATGATGTTTTAATCATTTCAGGCTGCCCGTGAGCTTTTGACTCTTGGTGACAAGCACCAGCGTCGTCTTTTCGAGGGTAACGCTCTCCTCCGTCGCCTTGTCCGCATTGGTGTCCTCGATGAGACCCAGATGCGCCTCGATTTCGTTCTTGGTCTTAAGGCCGAGGATTTCCTCGAGCGTCGTCTCCAGACTCAGTGCTTCAAGAACGGACTTGCCAAGTCCATTCACCACGCCCGCGTGCTTATCCGTCAGCGCCACATTCGGTACGTTTCTTGTCGAGTTAATGTACGATTATTTAGTGTTGAATTCTTGATTTGTAATTTTTAATTAGCTTAGTTATTGAGATGAAGTTTTACATTTTCTGACTTTTATTTTCTTGAACAGCGTTGGCAAGCAGGTCGTTGACGTGCCCTCTTTCGTTGTCCGCATGGACTCCGAGAAGCACATCGACTTTGCCCTGAACTCTCCCCTTGGAGGTGGACGTGCTGGTCGCACCAAGCGCAAAAACATGAAGAAGGGTGAAGGCGAGGACGAGGAGGCCGAGGATGAAGAGTAAATTTTCTCTTCAAACTTGGGAAAGGCAATAAATGTGCTTCCAGTCACTTATTTCTTTTTAACACGGTCTTTGAACTAAGTTTTGTATTACTTTTTGGGCTGTTTTAATTTTAAAAATTACACTACGTTTTGGGAATATTGGGTTTGAAAAATTTTATGGGTGGTTTCGGTTTGATATTTATATATTGATGGAGAAGCTTTGTTAAAATGGTTGCATTTTGATCTTAGTGTAATGTTGAAAGAAGACAAGTTTGATAATTATTGACTCCTTTACTATTATAATGAAGATCAGTTGATTTACTTATGAAGCAAACTTTTCTGTGGTTTTATTTTCAAATATTCTATCATTAATCAAAATAAGTCGATTATGGGTATATAGTATCAAGTTGTCTAAAATAAAAGTCAGGACAAAGCTGTCGTAAGTAGATGCATCTGAATCTCCTACTGCTGATTGGTCTATATGAGGCAAAGGCTTCTTAGCTGGCAACAATTATAAATGTAGCAACTGTAATCTAATTGGGAATATGGTTATGATATTGTGACTATCAGAAGAAGCAACACCAGATGAACTTCTAGTGAAGTATTTGGATTATTGACTTCAAATTCTTTAGCAACTATAGACTAAGAAACATTAATTGAATTCCAGAATGTGACTGAACAATTAGTTATATATGCAGTATATTAATTATCTTATGAGCATAGAGGCCTATCATTGTATGAATCGAATAATTTATGTAATAAACTTTTGCTATTATTTTGATTTCCTATTTGGAATAGTCGTATGTGGTACAAGATAGATACGATCTTAATTAGTTATAGGACATGCTGAAATTGACAGAGCCAGGGTCATGGAACTATTTTTGATCTTCGTGATTATACTTTCTAACAGCTAATCAATGTTCTCAATTAAGATATAAGTGTGCACCAGAACACTTATAATTAGTTCAATACTTTACTGTCTTGTTTAAACAGAAATATAATACTATTGTGTAGGTTAAACCCAAATGAATTCTATAGGTATAAGATAACTTTGTATCTAGAGGATTAACAAATGCATATTAGAAAACTAATCCCGATAAATAAGCCAAACAATGCCATCTGTCTGTAATACATAAATCCTTTGGATGTATCGAGTGCAAAAACAATGTACGCCTTTTCAATCTCACCTTTACATGAATATTACGCATGTTTGCAGTAAGTGTTGATGTCAATCTGCATTGCAGTTACTATCTTATCTTTATTGGGTTTCACTGCAGAATCATGTGTTTGTTTTATTGTAAATATAGATAGTACAAGTACAATCAAACATGACAGGTAGGGGGAAAGTGTTGGAATATGTACAATGCGTCACAATGGGGAGTGAAAAGGTACACATGGAGAATAAGAAATAAAGAAATTATTTTATTAAAAGTAGATATGTATGAAAGTAACTCTGCCAATCTCCTGGTCAGGAAGAAAAAGCTTCATGAGGTTGACACAAACAGAATTTAACTGCTTTAAATATGCACTGCAATAAGATTTCTTCTTACACCCTCTAACAATGACAGCACATTATTGCAACAAAGAAGAGTAGATCTGAATTCTGTTTAGGAAAATGGATAAAATATAAATATTGATGTGAATATCTAGAGACTTTTGGAAACATAAAGAATAATCGGTCTGTGTGTAGAATAAATAAGTGAATTGTGATGGATCACGTGGTAGTCATTGCATAGTAGAAATAAAAGGATATAGAGTGAGTAGTCAAATGATAGAGAGATAGAGGAAGGTAAGGCAGGGGGCGATATGAAGGGACGAAGCAGGAGTCATACATGGTAATAATAGCACCTCTCCCTTTAGGATTAGTTACAAATGAAATTCAATAAGAACAATGTACCGGGTATGGTCAGCATAACAAGCTGGTGTGTGAACCTTAGATACTTCTATCTTCACCACAATTAATCACTGGGTTATCAGCCCACAACTGGCTCTCCAAATAACTGCGTTCTTCTAGTTTTATCAGTCTTATGGGCCTAGTTCTCAATTTTTGCTGGTATGTTTTAATAATAACAAATATATCTTAGCTTTTCTGTACTCCGTGTTTGCCAGGGTATACATGAAATATATACTTCAATTTGGGATCCCCTCATTGCTAAATGGATATAAGTCAGAGGGAACGTATCTGTTACTACTTATTTTTGAGAATCACTCATTTGCCCTCCATGCATACTGATTGTTGTAAATCACCTCTCGAGTAGTAGATGACTACTATAGATTGCTAAGCAGAAAACCAACACACTTTTTCTTACATCACACCTGTCTCAACTTTCTATTAAAAGTGAATCAAAGCTAAGGGCTGCCTCTATTGCTAGCTCAGCAAGGCAAACTTCTAAAACAATACCTAAGTGGATACCCCGAAACCTATGCACAAGTCACTAGAACTACTACAGATTACCCTACTAATTAAGTAATCTTCAATACTTTGCCTACTTGATAGCATGCCATGTCATTATTGTCTGGTATACTATTAGCCTGTTGTTGTTAATTTCAACCTCTGCTGGCTATTATCTTATATTAGAAATGGAAGTAGTATTTTTTGTGCCGAGTCTTATTTGACGTGCCATGTCCCTGTCTTCAATTAATCGATCTAGATTATCACTAGGTAAAGGATACCTTACCTATCCTAGATGTCAGCCGACAATTAGAAGAAGAAAATGAAAACAAATCCTAAAGGTCTTGATCCAGTCTTACTACGGAATCGTGTATCGGTCCTATCGCAGATGGAAACCTTTGTACCATATACTAACTAATTAACAACAAAAATTTAATATTAATTAATTAATTAATTAATTGAATATAAATGTAACTATTTTGACATAGATTCCACTTAAAGTTATATTCGATAGTTATTGGTACAAACCATACAATCTGAAATCCATGAAGCTCTGGGGGCTATTTTATCTATTAAATTTTATTGGTAATGAAACTAGTAAAAACCTATTCTAGAGTTTAATTGAATTATCAATTATTTAACACCAAGTTATTAAAGAGTAATAGCATTGATTATTCAAGATACTCTGTTTCCTAAAGACATCGATATATATTAATTAAACGAATATTATTATAATAAGAAAAAAATACTATCAAAGTGCTCTAAAGATATTGGCTTCAACAACTCTTGATAAATAAAAGGTCGCGTTCTTCCAACCTTACAATGCCACAACTTGTTTTCCTAGGGGATCTTGAGCCTGCACAGGGTTGAGAGAGATTGGCTCTTCTGAAAAACACACGCACACACACACACATATATATATATATATATTGTAAAGCTTGAGTAATAGTTTATTTAAAGAATCTATAACTTAAGACCGTATAAATTGGTTGGAACATGTGCAGTATGTTATAATTCTTTCTTTTCTGTTTATTTGTATTGAGTATCAGATATATTCCATTTAATTTTGATCTCCTATTAATCAATATTAGGTAATAGTTAGCCAACATATATAGTAATATATAGATTATTTCTCAATACTCACGTAGTAATAATTTAGACTGAGATTAATTCCTGCGTACCATATTATATTAGGTATACAGTTTGATCCGAATTCAGTCTCACCACATTACATGTGTTTAGAATTGTGTAAGTTAACTACTGCACGGTTGAAACTGAGTTTATACATTTGTTTACAATGTATTCCGCCACCTGTCATGCGCCATTATCAGGGTAACAGCTTAAAGTTAAAGACATGATATATTTACCCTGTATTATCGTTTCAGCATTACAAAGCCAAGACTTGTTTAGTTCCTGGATGATATTGGACCAGCATAGAGTTGAGAGAGATCAGATTTTGTGAAGCAAAAAAATAATATATATCTGTATATTGCAAAACTTGAAAATATTTTATTTGTAAGTATACATAACCTAAGATCATCAAAATTACTATTAGGTTGATGGAACTCAGATAGTACAGTAGGATGAAGGATGATAGTAAAATAGGCCGATAGTATAGTGGGATAATAGTAGAGTCCCAATAGGAGGAAATTGTATAAGCGTAGTCTCATTTGCCACTGAAGAACTCCTGTGCTATACGGTACGGTGCCTCAATCTTAACTAATTCCACTTTTGGATTGGGTAGGAATACACCTAAATTTCTCCCTGAAGTTAAGGCAGCCAATCATATTTGCAATACCTGTTTGTTTAAGAATTTAATGTCATTATATTAACCAACCATCCGATTAGATGTTACAGAGAAGGGTAGAAGGATGCAAAAAATATAAGCTTTATATGCACAGTTTATTCAATTTATAATCATAAAATAAAACGAAAATTTGTGCAACTTATTTTTTGTATTTTTTTTAATAAAAAATTAACTTATTTTAAAATGCTAAACACAAATATTGGATTAAAACACAGTTTTTATGTTATTTTTATATAAAACTAATAAGTAATTCGGGTGCATATAAAGAGTAGAGAATAATAATAATAAATAATAGTAGTAAGCCTTACAAAATAGAAGAAAACATAAATATATATATATATATTAAAAAATACAAATTTATTTTATATGTTTTTTTTCTTTTTTCTCTTTTATCAAATTAAAGATAAGGCTAATTAATTTCAAATTACGAATATTTTACCCGCTTCCGTGAGAAGAGGTATGAGTTTTTTGCTGGTGCGCCAGCACGCTGCCCAGTAATGTGTTATATTTTCACAACGTACAACAAACACATATATACTCTAGTATTTTGTAGTATATTTTTTTCCTATTTGTCCTATACCATAATATATTTCTGTAATATAATTAATATAATTAATTAATTAAAGGGTGAACGTGTGTACAGGACAAAAAGCTTTTAAGTAGTTTTTGTTATATAATTTTCTGTTCACACATTTTTCACTTAGTAGACTGGGTGGAATATATTGCCTACTAGTTCACCCTTTATTTTCTTTATTTTCATGTTCAATACTACATGCTGGTTGCAAATACAAAGGGTATGGCCAGTAAAGACACCATGAATATTACCCAAGGAAACGCGCGACAACGCTCTAACCAATATGGCTGTCAATTTGGCTGTCTGGGAAGGCAATACAGCAACCAGCATTCACGTCGACAGGTACGTTTTTGTGTTTTCGGTTTAATCTGCTAAAAAATATTGATAAATTCTTGTTGTACGCGGTATAGTATTATAATATATTTCATATCGTAATATATCCATTGTACTATAACCTATATTCACAAAGGAAGTTACTAATTTTTGCTTTAGGAAAAGGACCAAAGTGCTTTATTCTTGGGTAATTGTCGCTGTTTTTGTGATTTCATTGATTCTTTAAAGTAGTTTTAGGCTGAATCATAGTGTATTTTTGAGGCGTTTTACTACATTATTTTATTTACCTTAGTAATATAAAAGTGTTGTACATTGTTTATAGACTATTTTTTTCTTCTTCTAAATCCCATTTGCTTGTATATTTTGGCTGCATGTGTTCTACTTAACTTTTCGCATAATTATGTTTATGTGAGACTTAGGTTAAAGCGGGGTTGTATAATGCATACGCGACTAATAATAGCATAATGATAACATGTGCTTATCTTCCCTTGTACCATTTCACTTTGTATAGACCTTTCTATCATATGATGCATGGTTATGCAAGCATATATAATATCTCATTCTACACACGCTTTGCCCCCTGTGTGTTTAAGTGTTTATATATGTTATAAAATTTTAATACCTGTGAAAATTATGTGGTAGTTAGATATCATATCATACCTATTATCACTAGGTAATATTTGCACAGTTTTTAAGATTTATATTTCACTTTAAATTTACATTTCTGACTCTTGTCCCAATCACGTTGTTATTAGGGAATAATTAAAAAATAAGATAAAACTAACGCATAAGGATTGTTGGCCAGCCAAGATGACTATATTATGGTGTTTCTGTATAAGAATATATATATATATATATATACACTATTACTTTCAATAATAATAATAATACTAATAATAATAGTAATAATAATAGGAATCAAAGTAATAACAGGAATAATCATACGAATAGTAATAGGAGTAATAATAATAGTAATAACAATCATAATATTAATAGTCATATGAATAATAATAGGAATAGGAATAGGAATAATAATAATTGCCGCACCTACTGTTTTATAAATTGTTATTCTTCTAGAGCCATACACATGCCCACTCTCCCTTTCCATTCCCTCTGATGTATTCATTGGTTCCTTACAGCATTATCGTCGTCATCATAAAGAACAACTGGCTGCCCTACCAAAGTCAAGGCGCTATTCAAGAAATATCCCGCTAGAGGATGTACGACCTAGGTGGGTAGAGTGCCTTGAGATGTATATATATATATATATATGTGTGTGTATCTTTACAAGGTTATTTACTCTACACTCATCACATATATATATATTTTTAGTGATAATATAATATAATGTAACCATGCTCTCCTACATTCTACAGCCTTCTTCCTATAGCAGTGGCCGGAGAAAATGAAGTGGTAGAGGGGGGGTCTATGAAATTTGAAGGGGTTCATAAAGAGGGACTGGCAGCCGAACAGGATGTCAAGGACTTTGTGTATTTTATTGCACAGGTCAGAGAGGTAGAGTATATATATATGTATATTAATGCAATGCTCCTATTGGCTAGTATCGATGCTTTCTATAACCACATATATCTTAGTAATAAACACATCCATCTATATCTATGTTTATGATGATCATGATAACAGTGTTGTGATTGTTGTTATTTTAATAGTGTAATAGTAGTAGTGGTCAGAGAGGAGGGGGAGGAGGAGGAGGAGGGATAATTTACTGGGATGGAGCATATATATATATATATATGTTATATATTATATAGATATTTATATCTATGTGTGTGTGTTAATTATATACATTAGCTACCTATTAGGTACTTTAATGTTCACAGTAAACTTACACATGCATGCATACATACAGCCTTTAATACCATCTATGTTATCTGTTTTTCTATTTATGTTAACCTTTTATTTTTATTGCTTCTTATTGGTTTCATTACTCATTCCTTCGCTTATACCTTTTGCTTTTCTCTCCTCCCCTCCCCTCTCTTTTCCCTTCTCCTTTCCCCTCTCCTTTCCCCTCTCCTCTCCCCTCTCCTCTATCTCCTCTCTCTCTTTACTAACTATATATTTCTTATTCATTCCAAACACGTCTCAGACGGAACAGACTAAAGATACACACCATAGAAAGTCAATCGAGCATAGTGCAGACTCCATAGAAGGGAGTCAAGAGGGGGAGAAAGACCCTGCCGATACATCTCCAACCTCATCACCACAACACGATAACCATAGCCAGGAAGCACTTGAACAAACACAGCCATTACCATCTGCTAGACAATCGGTAGAACATCACGTTAATGTTAATACACAGGGCACGCAGACACCACCACCACTACCACTATCACAACAACAGCAACAGCATAAACAACAGCCACCGTCAAAGAAACATAAAGGTGGAGAGAATGTACCAGCACAAATACAAATGACTCCTATTTCGAGCAATAACAATAACACTAAGGATATAGTTAGTGAAACTACACAGGTATGGTGTGGTGTGATGTGATGTGGTATGGTATGGTATGGTATTATATGATATGATATGGTGCCCAATGGTGTAGTTTGAGTAAGTTAGCTGTTAGGGTATATGCTATATTAATGCTATAGGGGGAGATGGAGATGGTTAATGGCTTGGTTATATTTCAATCTATAGTAAACAGTCATAATAATGGACTGGAGAGATAAGGATAGGGAGGTGGTAGACTAAAAAAAGTTTTAAATGGGGTGATGTGGTTGGTTAGAAAGAACCACTGATAAAAGAGAAATAAGGAAGCTATATATATATATGGTGTAATAGCAGATAAAGATAAGGAGAAAATGATTACAGCCATTGCAGACCGAATGAACTATGTATGATACAATGACTATTAGACCTAGGTTATGTTGGGTATCTTAGGAGGGCTGGCTGGGCATTGTGCGATAGGTAGAATGGGAAGGATGAGTGGGGAGAAGGGGAATAGGGTATAGGACTACGTACACCTGCTAGAGAGTTATAACTGGGCCATATTAATTGCTATAATACCCCTCTGTCTCTCTCTTGTTCCTACCCCCTCCCTACCCTCTTCTACCCTCTTCTGCCACCCACCTACCCCTACCTACCGCTTCTAGGATGAGACATGTCCACACACTTCGCCCAAGGCACAGTCACAGGGAGATGCAACTACAACTACAACTACGACTAAACAGAGCAACATACACACCGTACACACTACGAATGGGACAGACTATACTCACACCACAGCCACAGCTATACACGAAGATAGCCAAGGCAATGATACGAACAAGAACATACCTGCGCCTATCGCTACCACTACTGTTACCCCTGCCCCTACTGCTACTGCTACTACCACCAGAGATAGAAATCATCATGGACATAGTCGTAGTAGTACCAGTGGTAATACTGGTAGTAATAGTAATAGTAATAGTAACTCTAACCGGACCATGGCCCCTACCTACGTACCCAAGGAGACTGCACTCTCTGCTGTGATTGCACATTGCGTACTAGGGTCTATGTCCGGCAGCGAGATAGAAGAATATGTACGTGTTAACCACTCAGCATTATACGATCCACATTCCATTGCCCGCCTTGTTCAATTACATATCCTTATCGCACAGAATATCAATCGCGGTGCTCAGTTTGTTAGTGCTGGAGGATCAGAGACAAGTGTGGGGGGAGGAAGAGGGAGAGGGGGAGGGGGATATACCAGTGCTCAGGCACATGGTTTATCTCATCCTAATGTCGACCCTAATTTGGTAGGTAGAATGAGGCTTTCTTTCTGTATCTATCCCATAGTCATTCCACTAAAGCTAGGATTACGCCCACTCAAGCGGATATGTTAGGATATTCTGATGAGATTTTAAAATGATTAATGGAAATTGTGATACACATTAGAAATTACAGGGTATTTTTTTTTCGCAGAATAATATAAATAGATAAATAGTGGTTGAAGATAAGGATGTATTTTAGGGACAGATTTGCATATTCAAAGTGATTAGGACTTATAAGGATAGTAAGCATGTATAATATATATATATATATATATATATATATTGTATTATATTATGCACACACATATATATGTTGTTTAAGAAGTAAATGGAGGGTGATTATAGCCATTGTGATTGGGTATAGGTCATACTTTCTTGGGGATATTCAACCAGTAACTACGCTGTACACCTTCCCTTACGTCCAATCATTCAGTTCCCTTTCCCACATATCATTCCTTTATTTATACGGCTATAATGGTAATAAACCAATAAATACACTGTAAATCTAACCGTATAGTTTTATCATTACCATCTCAATTTCCCTCTCCTTTCTAGTTGCCATTTTTTCTTATATGTCTTTCTCCCAACCATACTCATCCTCCCTCTCCTACCTCTCTCTCTACTTCCCCTCTTCCTCCTTACCATATATAGGGTCAATACACTAGATCATCGTCTCTAGGATGGATGCCCCATCCTATGCACCAACCACAGTCATTGGATGACTGGGTTAGTACCGCCGGGCCACTCTATATTTCTTTTTTCTTTGTATCTTTCTTTCTCTCTCCCTCTCTCACTGTCACCTAAACCCTTTCCTTTCTCTCTTCTTTTTCCTTGCCTCTGCCCATCTCCCTTCCCCCTCCCTATTATTTATACCTCACACTATCTATCTATTTTTCTCAATGCTATTATGTTTTCTACCCTCCCTCTATAATTTTTTAATTTTTTTAGGAGCTGCCACTATTACCTGTGGTTTAATTGTATATCTTAAACCAATCATTTATTAAGTCTACCAGTTATTGATTATAATTGGTCCACAAACCTAATTAGTTCAATCCTAGATTAAAATAAGAGATAGAAAAATAAATAATACACAGACAGGAGTCTTCTTCTCTGAAATGCCTACATCATACATATAATATACATTACACCCTATTTCCCACGCCGTGCTTTATATATTTATGTCTACTTCTTCCCTCTAAGCGTCTATAAATATTAAATACTGGTATATGATTGGTTGATTATACTTGGTATGATATAAGTGGCTACAAATTACCCTTCCCTGCCCTTTCTTTCCTCTCACGTTTCTCCTTTTTTATTTATTCTTTTTTTATTTCTATAGTAATCTCATCCTACCCTTCTCACAGGGTCGTCCCATCCAATCACAGCCTCCCGCATGGCACTACTGATTGGTTCGAATGCAGTCTACATGTATTGGTTGGCGCTATCTTTAAATCGTAAAGGAGTTACGAGTACATTTCGTTTTTCAAAATCGACTATCGATTGGTCATTTCATATTAATGCCATTCATCTTTTGCTATGTTAATATTAACGTCCGAATAGGAAGGCTTGGTTATGCTTTCGGATACCAATTACATGTGAGAGGCTGCCTACCTGAACAAATCACGCGCTTTATTTTACATTTGATATACTGTTGGTTTTAACCATTTTAACACGTTTGTTTATTGGTGACATAATTCTCTTAAAGTTTTCATAGTACTACGGTTTGTTATTGCATGTATTTTCCTAGGATTGCTTACTAATACATTCATACATAATATAATATACATCACTCTACGCCATCACCCCCACATACGTTTTTATATTAGAATGCAATACTATCAACTATTAATCAGTTATATTATATTTCTTCTCTTCATCTTTTATTGTAGATGTGTAGTATAAGGGTCTACTCTACCCCTACCCCCCCGCCCTACATACAAACGCAAACACCTTTTGTTTTTACGCTAAGCTATTCTTGCGCAAGAAGCAAGGGTCCTAGAATATATTGCCATTGACTCATACACTTATATCTTTGTATCTCTTTCCCTATACCTTTCATTATAAAGATGTAGTGTAGTATAGTAGTAGTCTGGTGATACACATTAGTTTTTACGAATAAAAGTACAACAGAACTCAACAATTCAATATATTGGTGTATTGGTGATACAAGAAGATAGGAATATAATGTAGGCTGTAGGGAGTACTTGTGTTTGTGTTCTATAGGAGATCTTAGGTATAGCTATAGGGATGGGGAGAGGGAGGAGTATTATACTATGATGTAATGATGTATCATATTATTTTATATCATACTATATATATTATACTATAGAATACGTTATTGATACATGTCCAATTTTATTATTCTTAGACTTTTTGCTAATCCGTTGGTCTCTCTTTCTCTTTTTTTTTTTTAAAGAACACTGCCTACCTACTTATTCATATATATATATATACGTACATATACTATTTTTATTGTTATTTTTGTTATTTGGTCATGAGTCCGGTATCTATTATACTACCACACTACCATAGAGTTGTACTTACAAAACTATTTCTACCGCTGTCTGATTACAAAAACATCAAGTATATGCCTAGAAATGAGTATTAACTTAGTACAAACAACTTGCTTTTCATTGATATATATATATATATATTATAGTTGCACATAGCAAATTGCTTACCTTAACAAAGGTGTTTACTGTGTTACTACCTATATATTTGAGGTGTAGGACTTTTATTAAAATAATATATATCTATACTATAGTTTTGTATTGCAATGTAATGTGTCATAATACTTATCTACAGAGCCACCTCTATATTTGAGGTGTACTACTATTATTAAATAAATGCTATCAAGTAAGATAATGCTAATAGTACTCATACCAGATAAGAATGAATAACATGTATTTAGTCTTAGTCTATCTGTGTAGTAAATAGTAGTAGGCATAACGAGTATGTGGACATGCATATATACTTATAGTGCTTATATATATATATGCCTGTCCTTATATCTTTGTATAGCTATATTTACGGTGATATTTAAATATCTAGAAAGACAAAAGGTGGATACAATTATAAGAGAAGAAAGAATATAAAATATAAATAATAACTATATAACCCATCTATTTCGGTATACATTACATTGTAATGCACTATTAAGTTATTTATTGGGTAATTAATGTACGTATATAAAATACTATACTACCCATGGGATTATTATTAATAATTTAGAATAATTGGCCATTACCATTACCAATAAAACAAAGAACGAATAAACAAAAATATTAATTTCGTAGGAAGATACTCGAGTAAAAATGGTGGTCATTATTGGCATACTATGATATTCTTCTAGGGAGTGTAGTGTATACGAAAGTTGTGTACGCGCGTATATATGAGAGCATAGTATAATGTATACCCGCTCATATTCGTTACCGTGGAAATTAAACCACCAGCAACCACTCATATGCCTAGGATATAGAATCATAACCCTTGGCATTGGCTGCACTAATACGACGGGCTGAAGCCTGATCCTCTGGATTTAACTGAAATTGATCTTCACGAATAACAAGAGGTAATAGTAATATAAGAGGCAGCCAAGCTACACATTGCAGCATAGCTGTAATAGCAAACGATGTCTCATAACCGTATGAATCAATTATAATACCACCTAAAGCAGCTGTCCCAGCCCATCCGAAACCTGTAACACTCTCCAAGGTATTCCACACTCCACGCTTCTTGCTTGGTACATAATCCATGAGGATGGAGTGAGTTAAAGGAACTACAGAGTTGATCATGGATGTACGGGCAAGGTAGGTGGCAGCTAATATATAGGGATGTTGTTGTAGAAATGTAGGAAACATAGCCATAACAAATAGCAATGCAATTCCTATTCCTTTAAACAGAAGACAAATTTCAACTCGACCCACACGGACTGATAGACGCTGGCCTAACAAGGATATGATAACTTCAATCACGGGATCCAGCACAAAAATAACGTTCACAACGATGGGAGTAAGGTGAATTTGCTTGGCAAAATAAATAGGGAAGAACTTTATAGTCATACCACTGGCCAGCCCAAACATGACATCAGATGCACCAACTATTACGGGCACCATGGATCCATGAAGCCATGTAAACATCCAGCTACGGTTAGTCTCTACCGCCTCAAGACGAAGAAGAACCGCTTCATCATCTTCCTCTTCAGTTGTATCTTCAGAAACAAAAGCCTTTGATTCAGAGACTGTATTATCATCATTGAAGAAAGCGAGAGAGACAAGAGAGATAACATGAAGTGCAATACCAGCAGCAAATATTGTTGTCATTTTTTTCATGCCCCACCTGTCTCCCATGTATGTAAATAGAATGATGTTTGTGATGGGCCCAGAGGCTTGAGAGGCAATACTTAGTATGAAGCGACATGTTTCATACCTAGAACGATGGCCTGAGGCCATAGAATCCGCATATATTGCATATAAGGGAGGCTGCCAGGCCCCCATATACAGTCCCATTACCCCAAGTCCAGCACTTAATAATAGATAGTTGCTCCACCAATCATCAAAAAACTTATACAGGCCTGCGAGTGTGATAAAAATACCGACCAAGCCTATAAAGGCACTCAGTTTAAGAACGGAATCCCGTCTGTACTTATCAGCAAGAACACCAGCCGTAATGGCTGCCACAAATTGAAGTGCACTTTGTACACTTTCAGTATAACCTGCATGTGTGTTGTCGCCGCATAGGCTGTATAAGTAGGGTCCTAGAATAGCATAGCTCCACATGCCCATGGCTAGACCATCGAAGAAAGTAAAAAAGTTGGTAAGAATTATGTTGTTGATCCCCATTGCGGATACGATGAACTGCTGACAATGACTGGTTTTACTTTAAAAATAGCCAGGTATCTTCGACTTACTTTGAAAAAAATGAAAAAAAGAATAAGAAAGAAGTCTCCTATTTACTAAATTATCAAAAGTTTTCGTTTTCACTTTATAGTTAGGTGGTTCCTCCTATAACCATATAAAAATATAGAATATACAACAGGACTTTGCTCTAATAATTGCTAATAATTGATCTAACGTTAACATAATATAGATAACTAGTGTTAAGATGAACTTGATTTTTTGTTTATTGTTTTAAAGATGCTTTTGATTGGCTATTTCATAATGTATATTTGCTAGCATATACTCAATTAGAAAGCAAACCATGCGCTGCAACATTCTCAAGCTGGATTAGATTTTAAATGAATTTAAGAATTTTAATTAGTCAAACTACATGAAGAAATATATTAGCAAAATATATAATCTTTTCTGAGTGTAACTTTACTTTTATGGCCTTTCTGGGTTACTAATTAATAGTGGCTAAAACATTTCATTTGCAAGCCTCAACTTTATATGACTAAGAGATTGGTCCAATTCTATAACTTATTAACACATGCTCGAAATAGTGCTTAATTATCAGCCATTAAAATTATAATGTGAGAATAATTTTAAATGTACTTGATATAGCCGTAGGTTCTCATTACTGCGTCATGGTTTTTAACCGTTTAACTGTAATATCTAACGAATCTCTAAAGCAACTAAATGTTATGGAGTAATCTAATGTATTTTTCATTTTCAATTTTAACTGTATAATATTAATCTTCTTCTGAATGACATATGAATATGAAGCATGGCAGGTAGCTGAATGCATTTAAAGATTTTATTGAAATACTACTCATTACAAATGATGGGAGATAAGATACAGTGTAACATTATTCAGTTATGTTTGCTACCTGCGATAGATAGATTACTATTTATAGTTACTTGAATATCATTTTATCTTTGTAGTACTTTATTTGCTTTTAGGCCGCAATTTAATTTTATATGACTAAAACAGCTTATTTGTTTTCAACTCTGAATCATTAGGTTTCCGAGTTTATGCCTGCTCTTATTTAACAAATACGCATCTCGCTCTTCAATCCTCACATGATTTGGTTTTATGTATTTCTATTGGTTAATCTCTGACCCACTCCTCCATTTTAAATAAGGTTTGATGCTGTAATAAAACTGCAGCTTGCAGCTTGGGTTCAGGTTTTCAGGCTCTAATGTTATATGATGTATGGTGAGCAGACTCTTGAAGTATTTTTTATATAGAATCATTGATTAATGTTCTTATAATTGTAATATTTAATCATCTGGTCCCAACCTTTTATGTAGATATTTGGCGAATAGCTCAACTTGTTTTGTAGGTAAAACTTTTAAATGAAAACAAATGGTGAGAATGATTAACATTCCAGATCAAAAAAAAAATCCATAACCATCATTAAAGACCTTGCATACTGTAATACAAGCTTTTTTTTTCAATATTTAAAAGGTAAGTCTCAAATAGTAGAGGATTTTCCGGGATGCCCTGACATCGTTTTTTTTTTTTTTTTGGAGTCTGTCTAATATAGGCATATTAGTACATTGTGTTGGAAAAATAAATGAATAGTATGCAAAAGCGTATCCTTTTTTTTAAAAAAAAAATTCTCAAACCAAATTCACACGCGGAAAATAAATAAATGATAACCAGTAATACCTCTGCAATAATACTTGGTCAGTCATCTAGTAACACCCAATTGGCGATTGAGTCAATGATAGTGATCACGTTGCTCTGTCCTTCTTGGCGATTCCAGTTGTGTCTGCCATGAGTTTTGTCCGAATGGACGCGTATCTTAGGATTATTGGTTGGTTTTGTGCAGATTCACTAGGCGTAGTAAAATTAATTTAAATAGTTTTGTCTAATCAGGCGTTTATCAATCATTTTGTTTATTAATTTCTGGATTGACCCGAGTTGTTTACGCGTCTAGGATTGTAAAGAAAGCTAGCTTTGCCAATACTACTTCATACATTTACAGACTATAAACTAATAGCATTAAATGTATATTTGGAAATATTTTATGAATTACTTGTAATCATATGTTCCTGACTGGTTCAGGTGGGAGAGTACCATTGTATGAAGACAACACAAGCGCAGTAAGACTATATAGCAAGATGTTTGTTTTCAAGAAAACCCGTCATATCGTCGTTCGGTTCCATTACATCAGAGATGCGTCAAGAAACGTCTGTAAAAACAAATATAGACAAAAAATATTTTCAATCACATTTGAATTTTTTTTTAAAAAAAAAACATTATGAGCGCACCAATGTGGTAACCTCTCTTTCTTTTGGCTCTCTCTAACGTTTCCAACCAATGGGAGAGTGTTACAACATTGCTAGCCGCAGATGAGTAAGAGGGTTCGATTGAAGCCCATATAATAGGTAGTTCGATTCTTGTCAGAGTATACATCATATGAACATTATTACATCATGAGGAAATGAGTTAACTCACCATCTAAATATAGGCATACTAGTGTTTAAGTATTATGATAATATCAGACAATTCCAATGGGTCTCTTTGACCTATCGTAAGTTGGGGTTATTGAACTTAGCAGCATTGGTGTTAATTAGAAAGTTACCACTGGCGATAAAACAAAGTATGAAAAAAACAAAACTCAATAATTAAGGTGCCGTTCGCCCATATGTGGCCCCCAACACACCCAGGTATATACAGCAACCCAGCATGCCTGTGTACATGTACACTCACAGAAACTTTGCATTCATTTAATATTTGTTAAACAAAATATCATAATACATGCATATATAGTCCTATTATACAACACTCAATACAGAGGAAAGATTCCGACCAGCAAATATTAGCATATCTTCATATAGAACATACAAACAGGCATATCACCACAGGTAGTGTGGATACTGAGAGGGCATATATCTCTATTGATATAGTAAATCCTAAAAAAAGTAAGGATTACCTCATAAAAACAAGCCTTGACCCAATGAATCACTCCACCATGGCAGATTCATTGACTCAAGCCAGATCTTGCTTCTAATTAAAAATATACTGGCATTAAGGATATAAAGTACATCTTTATAGGGGTGTCTTAAAAGGATGTTATGGCTATTCAAGGTAAATGTTGCTTGGTCGGCGTAGATGGTGGTGACTACATCTTGCCTGTATAGGGCAGGGATGGAGAAAAGATTTGTTGGGGCAGACTCCACTTACAGAAATTGCCTTAGTGTGATATGCTGGTTGGTCTGATGTGACTTCAATGTAATGGTTTATATAAATGTAACCATGTTCTTGTTACTATCTATTATCATGATCAGATTATGAACAGGAGTTCTCTCTGTAAAAGCCGCTGGTATGGAGCAGACCTGCATTCTGGCACTGCATTCCAGTATAAAGCTCCCCTTAGGAAATCCTTCTTCTTCAGTGACTCATCCCACATCAGCAATTGCAATGGTGGGATCTTTGACAGATCACCCACGGAGTTGGATAATTGCTGCATTAGCTTGTTCTCGCCTTGTGTTCCAAATCTTCAGAATTTTCTTGCCATAGTTTAGACCGCGTTTGTGTTCCATACAGTTCACTGTGTTGTGGCATATGTGAAGTCTGGGATGGTAGTCACAAAACTTATTGTGCTTGAGTTTGCCATTGCCATCAGCCCTCCTGTCATATTTATTTCTACTACTATTTTTCCTGTCACCGCTTTTTTTAATGCCTTGGCCATATGACTTGTTCTTGCTATCATAGTGGTTGTTCTGTGTTTTTTGGTTGTCCAAATCTTTGTAATCTACATGGTGGAAGCCCGTTCTTCATTTGTAGGACTCAATGGCCATGATGATCATTTACCATAAAAGATAAGACTATTCTGGGCATTAAGCCATCTTAATTATGACTTAATCTTAATTTCACACAATTGGTCCAACATATTTTGTCCTAATTTGGAAGGCTTTTTTAGCTAATTTTCCTGTTCTCACATTCTAGTAATCTGATCTTGACGAATCATTTCTTCTGATTAAAAATATCATTCGAACAATTTATATTGGACCAATCATCTAATGATCCGCTTATTACCAGCTGGTTGGCTAATATCACATGTTCCTTGATAGCTGATGGTCTTGCAACAGCTACTTTGTGTAGCTTCTTGTCATAATAATTTCTTCAATCATGAAACTATATATATATAACTAATAAAGAAAAAGATCTGACTTGATTGAACCTAGATCATTTAGATATTTAAACTAAAATAATCAAAGTACAAAACCTAGAAATAACCTCTACACAGTAGGAGTAAGTCATAATTCATGAGATGTGTGTAGTATATCTATGAGCAAACCACCAAAGTAAACATTATATGATAAGAGTGTAAATAGGCTGGGCGTGTATGAAATCAAAGAAGCACATTGGTTAATTAACTGAGATAGTCAAGAAGCCAAAGAGAATTATTTAATTGATAATATTACACATCACTTGAAAACTAATTTCCATTAGTTCTTAGCAGGACAGATGATACTTTTTTAATATTCTCATAAAATAAAAAGACCAATATTGTATATGGTATCATACGTGCATAATTAGCTGATGCTCCTTTAAAAAAAACACCAACACCTTCCCCCATAACTGATTTTGTGCCACAGTCCCAAACGCCATTGTAGTATAAAGGGCAGCCATTTAGCACAGGTTGGTTTGTAAGGCGGGCAGCAAGAAAATCAAATGGCTGCATGACTGTAACTGCAATCATAGCTGCACATGAACTGGCTATGACGTGAGTAAATGTAGCATTGCCATGGCCCATTGCATGTAGATAATCTTTTACTTTGTTGTATGTGATTAGCTGCATTGACCCGTATGATATCACACGAGGTACAAATACTTGCCCTCCTCGGAATAGGCCTATTGCTCCTTCCTTAGTTACAACGTCTTTTAAAGCATTTAGTAAACCAATAGTATGGCGATGTTGATATGACGTACTTTTGTATGCCTGCATTCTGGTCTTGATAGCGTAAAAAGGAGTACCAATAAATCCTCCTAATCCAGCTGCTGTTATTGCTAAACATATGTCCTGTACATGTTTAGTATTATTATTGGTACCACTGTTAGTAATTTGGTTATTATGAGTTAGATCCGTATTTATATCATCCAACAACCCCTTTCCTAGCTGATATGTAGCAAATCGTGTCCCAGTGACTGTCAGCTGTAATACACAGGCAGGAATCAGTCCTCCGTATAGACCACGTACTCCTTCTACTTGCATCATTCTTATCAGAGATCTTATAATACCTCGATATGGTAGATTGGCATTAGAGGGAGTATAGATCCGTTTATCACTCTGTTAGGTAAAACTGAAGATTAGAAAAGGTCACTCACATATCAATTTTTCTAGTACCTGATGAGTTTGGTTAAATATTGTTAAACCTCTATATTGTAGTAAATGATCTTTACTGGACGTCTATTAGCCAAGGCCAACTCTAATGAATTATATAAGCTGGGCCCAGACAGGTTCTGGGCATGTGTTTTTGTTCATAAACGTGGTGTATGTATTTATCTAAGTTGTTCAGTTGTACATCAGTTCAGTCTAAGTGTATTAGCTCTTGAAGTCTATTAAAAACAGACAATTAAGTAAATGTTTTGTCAGTCACGCTTTGATTAATATTTGGCTTTTTTATTGAATATAGTGACATATATACTCAATATAGGCTAAAATGAATGCACTCGTAATAATCTAATAATTTTGAATAGGTTGCTAATACCTCTATATACAATATCCTATATCTTATATATATATATATATAGATCTCTATTACATGGGACTGATACATGTCATTCTGCAGTGAGACTAAAGCAAATGGATTGCCTTTCACTTTGATTTTTGTATACATTTGTCAACTGTCATCCAAGATAGATAAAATAATAAATACAACACAGAAATAATAATGAATACAACAAAAATTAAAATTAACATTTTTGTAACCTGTAACCGTATTTAAGCACTGATATAATTTGAATATAATAACATACTATATATTGGTATTTATGTATATTTCAAAGTAGATACTCTAGTTAGCCTGAATTGGGCCAGAAAAAATTAATTGTATTCCTCTTTCCAACCATGTCTATAATTGTTTACTACTTGAGCTTATAACTAGTATTTGGTGTATACCCTATTAAATTTTCATTTTTATTTAGCAACTGTCTTTTATCAATGTGAGACAACTTAACAACTGAAAATACTATTTTGTGTGTGTCATCAATTATGAAACATCTTACTAGAAATAAAACTAGTACTGATGTTATCATGTTTAAGAAAGAATATTTCTCTATATATTAATTAAAAAAATGATCAAAAACAATAAGAGAAAATATTATGTCAGTTTGCTGTAAAAATATTGACTCTAGTACATATTGCTTAATGCTAAAATATACGACTTAGCAGTTACATAACTGACATCCATCCCTTAATAGGCTGTCGAATTCACCCCAAAATAAACAAAAATATATTATCGTGCCACTATACATATATAAATAAATACATACATACATACATACATACATACATACGTACATGCCTACCTACATATTTTAGCAATTTTCCATCCCAGGTTTTCATTTTTGCTGTATCATCCTGTAATTGTAAACGCGTTTTTACTACATCCACCGGATGCATCACACATATTGCCAACACTGCCGCCCCACCAGCACACACAAACTCATTCATCTCGATCCACTTGTAAAGTACCTGATACAGGGTACTATGGTGAGGAGGAGGAAAAATGTTAATTAAAATTGGTTCGGTAAATATTATATGAAATAACAAAATTATTTATCTATTATTGTATTATAAAAGTACCATATTATATTAAATTACATTGTATTAATGCATATAAACCAGAAGGTAGTAGCTTGCGTGATTTTCTGGCCAAAGTATAGTTGCATACATAGTTATCCATCGTTTATACTTTCCCCAAATCTTCTATTTCTCCCTCCTTCTAAATATAATGTATTTCCCTTCTTTGCTATTCTATTTTGGGAGATAGTCAAATATTGTACAACTTCTATGTTGTTATCAACAATTCCTACTGGATGTCTATTTGTTAATGCCATCTCTAATAATGTATATAAGCTGGGCCCAGACTGTTTCTTGCAATGTGTTTTTGTTAATAAACGCGGTGATTGAATTTGTCTAAATAATTAAGCTGTACATCGGCTCAATCTACGTTAGATTTTATAGCATATTAGAAACATATAACTCAGTAAATTTTCTTTTTCAATACCTATATCTGTTCCGTTTGCCTATCTATATATATTCCACTCCACTTATATTTTTGTGGATATAATTCTTATATTTTCCTAGATTCGACTAGTCTTTGCTTATATATACCTTTAAACGGGCAATCTGTGGCGTAAAAACTAGCTATTATAGCGTGTTACAGAGTAATAAATAGTAATAAGAATAAGAATAAGAATAGTAATGATAATAATAATAATAATAATAATAATAATAATAATAATAATAATAATAAACGTATGTACACGTGAATAGGTTATGCCTGGTGCAATATTGACACCCTATAGGCTCGCACAGTAAAAGTCTGCGGGTAAATTTTAT
>NAOQ01000162.1:59285-72645 GCA_002751075.1 Ichthyophonus hoferi | reverse complement strand
ATATATATATATATATATATATATATATATATATTAACAAATAAGATTCGGTGGACTATATAGGGGTATATAAGCCTAAGCCCTGTTCGACAAGGTGGTCGGATGTGGTTTACTTCGAATCTTAACCTTATCATACAAGTTTGAGCCGATAGGTCCCTCACATAGCATGTGATTGATATGCGTGAATTTATTCAAATACATAACATTTTATATAAAAAATAAATTTATCATGGGTCACGGCAACATTCACGTCGATTTAGAAAATAAAATAGCATTACAAAATAAAGTAGACAGACCTTTGAAATAAAAATAAGCTGTAGCCAATCACATGGATTCCAACATACTGGGTAATAGTCAAAGCCAATAGGGTTGTTATACTAATTTACAAGGCGGGAATAACCGTTGTCACTATCACCCGTAAGAGAAACAATACAGAGAGTGTTTCGCTGAAACGAAATGGAAAATTTGGTAAAAGGAAAAAACATTATCAGAAAATTTACTATAAGTATTCAAACTTTTAAAAAGAATAATTTATATAGAAAATATATAGTTGGAAATGTGCCATGTTTAGAGGATTTTATAAGTGGTGAAATAAAAAAGATACTTTGACCGGCAACACGCTTCCGTGATAATACTACTGATTCTAGACAAAATGAAAACAGAATAACCGGAACATGTAGCAACTGGTATATCTAGTTGATCCCAGTTTACGTTATTGCTATCATTATTATTACTATTACTTTTATTATTATTATTATTATTATTATTACTATTATTATTATTATTATCATAGTTCAGTTTGAAGCCTGTACTGCACACCCTCCAAAGTATTATTATTGTTATTCTATTATTTTAAAACATATATTTGCATATATTTATTGACTTCCTATACGTTTAAGTTATTATATACAAATACATTATATAGTATCATGCAGTATCTTTTCTTTTAATTGTCTTGTTTTGTCTATAAAATATATTACTTATTGTGCATTTGTATTTTTCTTACAGTTTTATAGTCTAATTTGAGAAGCGAAATATTACCATATTATATATCATAGACTATTACTACAGGTATTCACATTACATTCAGGAGTGCATTGCAAACAAATACGTAATTCATATATATATATATTGGAGCCAACACCTTTACAGCATTTTGATGGTATATTTTGTCTTATTATTGCCATGATATTTTCTTAATTAATACACAGAAATATTTTGTTTTCTAAGATAATTTGGTAGACAGATGTACTTTTAATAATCTAATAATATAGGTATATTTTATACTGGATTGTTTTGATATTAATAATATGTGCAAAATAGCTATCTAAAAACAAAAATTGCATAAATTAGACATGTATGAGTATGGTAAAGGTGAATTGATATATTAGGTTAGTATATTAGAGTCAGATATTATGGCAGGATATTATAGCAATATATTATGTTAAGGTAGTATGCTAGTATATTAAGTTATTATATTATATCATTGTATTATGGTAATACATAATAGTAATATATTATATTATATTACGTTTTTATATTAAGTTATGATATTATGATATTATTTTATATTATTATATTATAAAACTTTGTTTCGTTCTATTAAAATGAGTTGATATTTGTACCTACTAATGGACATATACCTTTTGTTATTATTTTGAAATATAGTTAGCTCTTTACACAATACAGTTTAATTTTAATATTCATAGTTTAAAATTATTTATTTATGGATAATAAAATATAATCTAGCCAGTGATTCGTCAATTAATTAATAAGATACCATTAAATTTGCATATGATCTGGTTAAATATTTGCTATAGTATTTAATAATGGAAAGAGTAGATAAATTATAGTGTATTTTTAAAAAATATTTAAATTCATAGTACAGTTTATGCTTTAATGTTATGCTATGCTATTATGTGCTTTGTGATGTTATGTTATGCTATATTATATTATATTATATTACGCTGTCACATTGTAATAGAAAATTATTTAATGCAATTAATCAATAAACTCAAAGAGATAGATATAAAATTTTGGTAGCATAATATTATGTCGTTGAATTAGTAAACAGGGCAATAAAAATAGAATAATATGTAGATCGAACTATATATACAACCATGAAACTAGCAGATAAATAATATATAAACAATATATAATTTATATAGTCATGCATCAATATAAGGAATATATAACCATAACTTTAAACTGTTTAAATATAACCTTAAAAGCTTTAAATATAATTTTGAAAGATTTAAATATAGTTTTATAATTTTAAATATAATTTTTAAATATTTTATCATAACTTTAAAGTAATATTATATTTATATAAACCTCATACCACTAAATATTTTTTTCAGTTAGGCAGCATGACCAATCCAAATACAGGATCGTCTGATCATGACGATTACGATGACAAGTAAGTGGTGCAGGATATTGAATAATAGGGGCATATTAGCAAACCATATTATATGTGATATGATGTCATATAACATAATATAATATAATATAACTTAACAAAATATAATATAATATAATATAATATAACCGCATAGCATAATATAATATAATATAAATCAATATAATCCAATCCAATCCAATCCAATCCTCTTAATATATTTCCTTATACTCTTTTTTACTAGTCCATTAATAGTATACTTGTATCCTCTGGTTGATCTCTGCATCTCCAACAACCTAACCTAATGTAATGTAGTTTAATCTAATCTAATCTAATCTAATCTAATCTAATCTAATCTAATATGACACAGTTTAATCTAATTCCATCTATTCTAATCTAACTCAATCTAATACATACTAATAAAAGCCTTTTGCTAACCACCACAAAAATTCTTGGATCTTTTTGTTGATCTCTTTATCTCCATCCAATCAATGTAGTGAGAAAAATCTAAGCGATTCAGGTTAGTATACCAACTTTCAATTTTCAATTTTTCTTAAAAAATATTTTGGTTGGCTATATTATGTGTTGTAGAAAGTGACACAAAAATGATCTATATTGATTTGTATGCAGTTGAGACATTGTTATATACGCATGTATAACGTAGTATAATATATCTATATATATATAATAGTATATAGAGAATCTATGTATATATACCTATACATAGATATATAAACATATAGGATAGACAGGATGGAATATAAATATATAGGATAAGTATTATAATTACTTCAGAATACGTAGACCTGCCAACCTAGAAATGTATTTAGTTTTTAAAATTGCAGCTACATATATGTATATATAATATGCTATTTTAATAGTGAGCTAATTAACTTGTTATTTATTTATTTATTTACATATAGTTACGTATATTTCTATACAGTTACCTACATATACCTCTATAACATATTCATATACGCATATCTTTACATAGTGACAGGCATATATATATACTAGTCCAGGGTGGAATATAACTATGTATATCAATCAATATATATTGTTTTGATTTAATTGGTTCATTCTCTTTAGTAAGTGTGTAGTAATTAATTAATTAAGCTATCCCTGTACAAATATTGGCATTTATTCATAGATATGTATATACATATATATATATATACTATTTTAATATATTATTTATGCTATGTTATTATTATAATGTAACTGCATATTAAATGCAATAACCACACAAGAAGACAACAATAATAGAAAAATACGACTTTAACTTCAATATGACCATACCTTACTGATATACCGTGTCGTATTTTATAATGCATTACCGTATACACACATCTAAGTATATATAAAATTACTTGCATAATGTGTATATGTAGTATGTATCAGAAACTAAGTAGAAACATAAAACCATAATCATATACTATTATATATTACACTTATACTACTATCATCTTATTTTATTTTTACCCAGACTGTCGCCAATATATCAATGTAAATTACGGTTATCTCTGCCTATTTTTGTAGCGTATGTATTGGATAGGATTGTAAGATAGGTATTAGCAATAATCCTTTGGCAGACGAGTGTAAATTAACATTTTAAAATAAAAATTATATATATCTTCTGCACAAAATAATTTTCAATACCAATCCAAGAGGAAAAATCCAAAGCAACCGTTGGACTAAGTGCTGGCATGATTTTAATCTGTAATTTTAATTTTTAAAATTTAAAATATATTTATTTTATTTTCTTGTCTTATCATTAACTGTAGACAGGGGCCACACCAATAAACAACAACCCAATTAGACACATGCACTCACATAACAACTTCACAATTTAAAATTATTGTTAAAATTTAAAATAACTATATCATACCCAATCAATCACAATGCCTTGGCCCAACAACCAACCAACCACCAAAGAAAAAACAACCGCTATAAGTCAATCAACTACAGGTACCCGCATGACTTTAAAGGAATCATATGAGGACTTAAGGTTAGTATTGCCTATTGTGGACACCTTTGACAAGCCAACTACTATCACCCTACTACGTAAGGCCAATGAATATGTTTGCTTTATAAGGGATAGAAAGAATGATTTGGATGCGTCTAAAGATCGACTAGCCAATGAGAAAACCATGCTAGAACATCGCATGGGTCAATTACAAGCCCAGTTGGTAAATCTACAAGAGGTAAGATTGGGGGGAAAGGTATAGTATAGTAACATATAGGGTAAATATAATATACCTTATCTTTATTTTAAGTTTTTTTTTATAAAACCTGCTCCGACAATGACGCATGTCAGATGGTGGACTATATTGTAAACAAAACCAGAACCCTTGTCTGAATCACATTGTAATTAATTTTTAAATTATATTATTCGAAACACTTGTGATGCGGTGATACTGAATTTGGAACAAACTGTATAATGTTATAATGTGATATTCAGGAATGAATCCTAATCTGAATCATTACTAAATAGGCTTGATAGATAATTTCTCTATTATTGTATAAATTAGCTAAATAATACTTAATAATGATTAATAGCATATAAGAAATAAATAGAATACATTTTATATTCTAATACAAATAAATAAATAAGGAGTCATTGTAATATATTTTGAAAGATCTAACAAGACAGTTATGATGTAATAATTATATTAACTTAATAGCTTATATGGCAGGCATACATATACATATGATTGAGTGTAGTTGGTTTAAGAGCCAATATCGTTTGTATGTAGTATTGTATACATATGTTTACAGGTATGTATTATCTTTATTTCAATTATATATGTATATGTATATACCGTAAAAATAATGCTTTATATATATGAACATGTATATTATCGTTTGCTCTACCATTATATTAATAAAATTACATCAACAATCATGTGCACATGGTTTATTTAAATCTACAAAATAGCATCGAGTTAATTTTGATAGACTATTTTAAATGATATATAAATTTATAATTATTCTCTTAATTCATAAAACAATATATCTGATTTTCCTCTTAAACGTAAACATTGGGTAAACTTACTATTTTAAATTTGCTAATTTTTAATTCCTCCAGCAGTTCAATCTGTGTACGTGTCCGTTTTAATTCAACACACAACACAGGGCATTTTTAATATATATATAATGTTGTATTATATTTTAATTCTTCTAGCGGCCCAATCAGAGTACATGTTTGCCTAATTCACTATATAAATATACATAATGTATTTTAAAATTTTAAGGTTACAATAAATTTAAGGTTTTCAGCAGTTTAATAAGAATGAATGCAGGTTTGCTTAATCATATACACAAATATAAATGGGGCACTTTAGCTATTGAATCTGTTAAATTTTATTTTTTCCACCAAGCCACTAAGAACACGTGTTTGTTTAATCCAATATACAAATACACATGGGGCATTTTGAAATAATAAAATTATAATGTTTTAAGTTTTTATTGGCTCCAACAGGCCAATAAAAACATGCCAGGCATTCAAGATGGTCTTGCTGAGCCATTTAAATTTGATATGGGGTAATATATATTATATATATCAATGTTTGTATTTATATGTATATCCCTATATGTGAATGAATTTCTCATACGATTTTACAACTCAACATGAATGAGTGATATTGTTAAGTGCAATATTGATAGTTAGCCTGAATACCCCAATTACTACTATATTATCTATTTGTAACTAGGGGTGTATATGATTGCTGGAAATTAAAAAATTATATCTATGATTTATAATTGGGTGTTTCTGTCCTATTTTAAATCTTTCTTATTCATTACCTCCTTCCATACACCCTAATCATTTGGTAAAATCTTTTCTGCTAGCCAATTAAACAAGCTATAACTAGTATTAAAATGGAAGAGTGTATTCTACGTCATTATTAGCTTATAAGATGCAAAAGGCTGTACAGAAATATTTATGTATAGATCTATTATATAATAGCACATATAGAGTAGTAGTCATAAATAAATAAATATAGTATATCCCATATATAGTAATACATTATAGTAATAAAAAATCACACCATATCTGTACACATACATATGGCGGTATGTTGTATACATATCCTTTTATTCCTTTATTTTTATATATGTATTGCAATACTTTATCAACCAATCGAATTCAGTTATTTTCATATTTATGAGATATTTAGATTAATGTTTAAATATATTAAGAAAGTTGAAAAAAACAAAAAAGGGAGTTAAACTTTTATTATCTCTAATTGTAATTGTCTTATAAAATATGGTACTACTACCCTAATTTATTGGATAATAGGAGTTATACAATATGAATGCTGTAATTATAAATATTTAATTATCGGTAATGATTAAAGTTTAATTGGATTTTATCTCCAGGGTGCCAATGGGGAATCCTAAATTGGTACCACCTGGACCAATGATTGGGCCTCTTCTACAAAATTTTCTTTTACATCCAGGGTATAATAATTATTACTATTACTATTACTTTTATTACTATTACATTTATTTTTATTATAACTATTATTTCTATTACTATTATTATTATTACTATTATTATTATTACTATTACTATTACTTCTCTTATTCCTATTACTAGTACTGTTACTATTAGCATTGGTATTACTATTCCTGATCCTATTACTATTATTATTATCATTAGTATTAGTATTACTATTCTTAATCCTATTCCCATTATTATTATTATTACTATATCTATTCCTATTCCTATTACTATTCCTATGATTAATTACAATTGCTATCCTTCTCCCTTCCCTCTCCCGACCCTACCCTTAAATTAAATTTCAAATTTTCCGTTTTCCATGCAGTCGTCCAGCTGGTCGACCAATATCGTGTCCTACCCCCTTTGTAAATATGGATGGATCCCTCCTTTTCAGTACTTCAGCCCCCACCCCCTTAAAATTTGAACACAATGCATTTATAGCATCTGGTAATACAGCTACAAGAGGTAGTCAAAGGTTTAATCAAAGTGCAACTATTCCTTTGAAGGCTACTACTACGCCTGTTAATGTATGTTTTTATAAGTTATTTTCTATTTACTATTTTATAACTTTAAGATATATTATGATTTTAATATAATATCTTGCTATTTTTATATGATATGTTATTTGATTGGGTGGATTTTACCTTTACTCAAAATAGGACAGAGAAAATACATTAAAGTGTAATATAATAATATATAGATGTATATATAGATGTATATATATTTATATGCTCTCTCAAATTACATACATATATCCCCTTTAAATCCACTTACCCTGTTCTGCGCTTTTCCTTTCCGTCTCTATCATACTATAAAACACAGCATCGTACTATACAACGCCTAAGAGAAAGCAATAGCATCCCCCCCTATTTCAGCCCACAACTCCACAGACCCTCTAGTTTACACACTAAAAACCCCACTCACCCTTTCATTAAACCCTCACACGGACGCCTAGGAGGAAGATTAAAATCCCCCTTGTGCACGAGTGATTCATCTAATAGTCTAAGTAAATTTGAGTCTGGGGGGATTATGACTGCCTTACCTGAAATTTCACCGGAAATTCCAAATCAAATTACTGGCATTCCTGAATTTATGACTGGTATAGGTGACGGAATAGGAGCAGTGTCTGTAAATAATGAGGCTGCCATGTGCGAAAAATTGAAAATGTTTGGAGATGGGGAAAATGGTAGCAATTTCAGTAATCTAGATGAGGTTTGTAGTCTACGAGGATTAAGTGAGTGGGATTCATTGGATATTGATTTTAATGACCTGCTCTCATTGGATTTTCCTGACCTAAATACCACCAATAGAATCAATGGGTAAGGTTTAAATAGATATATTTGGTTTTAGGTATTTTAAAATATAGATTACTATATTGTATGTTATATATATGCTTATCTAACATTTTTATTATTTTATCACATCTTTATGTTATACCAGTTTAATTAATAAATGGATTAGCAGCTTTGATTAATTATATAATTTTAACTATGGTTGCTTTGTCTATATTAGTTATACTTTACAGAACGTTCATAATTATTCATGCCTATTTGAATTATTTTTATAAAAATGTGTATTTCTAAATCTAAATGATCAAACTTTTCACAATACAAACACAAATTTACATATATTTGCATTTAATTATATTATACATCTAGGCCTAACTGTGATAACCAATCACTAACTATAGAGACTGCATGGGATTGGTTGATACTAAGGATGATAAAGAACCCGACTTTAGCTTAGAACAAATTAGGGAAGAGTTACGCTATATGGAAGGTAAGTAGATATATACAGAAATAGAATGAGGTATAAACTTTACATCATATATAATATGGCTGGGAGAGCTGGTATACTATACTACCCGTGGACTTGGATGGACCTGCAAAACATATGCCAATTCGGGTTATTGACCCGTATTATTATATTGTGTTTTGTAATTATAATTAAGGTGGCACCTTGTATTAAATTTGTATTGTGTTATATTATATTATATTTTGAGTTGACCTATAATAAGATTGAGTAAAATTGCTAATTTTATGTGAACAGCAATGATATTATAAATTAAATATGAAAATGCTGAATTATTGGTCAGGGTGTGTTCTAATCTTAACTTACCCCTCCCCTCCCCCCACAGACCTCAATGACTAGATTTAGTGCAATCCAATCACAATAAAACTATGATAGGAACTTTGTTGCAGTCCTATATAGTCATAGTGTATAGTTCTTGTTGAAAAAGTAAAATACAGGGTAAGCAAAGTATACCTGGTCTTTATCTTAAGTTTACTAAGATGTTACCCTGACAATGATGCATGTTAGATGGCAGGCTATAATGTAAGCAAAACTGGAAACCCAGTCCCAGCCCAACCACATAGCGGTTAATTTATACCATGCTAAACATATATGATGTGGTGAGAGTGAATTCAGGTCAAACGGTATGCCAAATATAATTGGTATGCAAGAATTAATCTCAATCTGAATCATTGCTTTGTAGATTTAATAAATAGCTTCTCTATTATTTTTCATAATAACTTAGCAATACTTAATATTGATTAGTAGCAGATAAGAAACCAATAGAATATATTTCATATTCTAATATAATTAATTAATTGATTAATAAATTATTATAAAATATTACACAAGTTCCAGCAGATCATAGATTAGGATTCGCTTTATTTAGATTCAACAACCTCATTAAAATGTGAAGTACGATTTAATTGGACCAGATTCTAAAGCTTGATGTGCTTATATTTATTCCTTTAAAATATAGTGTACCAACTATAGATTGATTAACTAATGAACCAATTAACATCTAGACATTAAGTTGTTGTGACTACTTGTTTTAATTTATTGGTATTGGTAATTATATTTGACATTATCAAGCTTAAATTCACCCATAAAAACACCAAAATATACACAGCATATGTGCAATTTTACAAGATTGCCACTCATTGAATGAGATTTGATTTACTTTGTTTTTAGCATCACATAATGTTAGAGGTCAAGATTTCCAATGCAATTAGAGAGATTTTTCCTTATTATTGTTATATCTTTGTTTATTCTGCTATAGAGAAAAGGTATTTCATAATTAGTTTTATAGAAATTTGTTGGCAATCATCTTCCTATTAGTCGGTGACATAGATCTAAAAGCGTCACTAATTTAGCTAGTCTATAAAATAATTTTTGATACAAAAATCAACTACAATTTTACATATGACTATTGGTTTCTCAAGAATATGCATATATATTAAGTTTTCAAGCAATAATAAAGCCATCGTTTTAGGCACGCCCAATTGTTATTTATTATATAGTTGAATAAGTTCCAGAATATCTTCACGTCATTATTTTGTTGATATTATATCTTTTGATTCTCAAGTGGTAGAGCCGTATCACACAAATATTTTATTAGAAAACCAACCAGTCAAGCCTGATGTAGTTGAGCCATTCAAGGATAGCGGTATAATAATTATTTACAACCACACTGATCAAAACCATAGGTACTACCCATATTGAAAGTTATATATTCATAAATATAAAGCATGTTTGACCTCAGAAAAATTTGTGTGTACTGCAGAACTCAAGGGTTTTAGCTTATCCATACTTAGTGATAATTATCTAGATCAACTAGTAGTAGAGAGGAACCTCATAGGTCAAATATTACTCAGTATAGCAGATGCGAGATTGATTTCTACTACATATCACCAAACACTCCTGAAATATGTTTCATCTAGTGTGACCTAGTCTAGGTGATAAGTGTTGCTTCAAATACTTTGTCTGCTACCATGCTTAAACAATACAATATAGGGTACACATACCCTGTCTTTATCTTAAGCCGTTACTCTGATTATGACGTAAATAGAATTAAGTACAATAGATTTTAGTTGTACTTAATTCCATTTCCAATACCTAGTTAAATATTTTTTACAATTGCCAGCTTGTGTAACAATTACGAATACTGTGTGACAGTTGTTGTTATTATAGCTAGATTTAGATGTCGTCAAATATATTATTACGACCATTTCTATTAGTTTCTGGTCGTGTAGATGTAGTATTTCTATTGGTCCGTAGAGGGCTTCGTAGAGGGCTCCTTTCTTGCGGTCGGGCCAACTCATCTTCATTATCCAATAAGGAGAGGTTCTGGAAAAGAGTTATTGGTTAGAAATTGAATATTAGATTAGATAGATAAAAAATAAGCAAGGGAAGAGAGAAGGACAGGGAGGGAAAGATTATGCTATATGTAGCAATAGAGGTAGGCAACTAACCACTTCAGGCGTCAAGTTCCTTCTGAAACCCAGATACTGCGCCATGCGATCCCCAAAATTTGCTGCTGTAGTAGGTTGAGGTGACATTGGAGGTCGACGATTGGGTCTATATATATATAGTTAGATGTTATATAGATGAATAGGGGTGATAGTATGTATGTATGTATGTATGCATGTATTTATTTGCGTATATTAAAATAAAAATATTGAGAATAATAGTAATTAAAGTAGTGGTAGTGGTAGTGGTAGTAGTGGTAATAGTAATAGTAATAGTAATAGTAATAGTAACAGTAATAGTAATAATAATAGTAATAGTAATAGTAATAGTAATAGGTAATAGTAATAATAACAGTAATAATAATAGTAATAGCAATAGTAAGAGTAATAGTAATAACAATACTAATAGTAATAGCGATGTTAATAGTAATAGTAATAGTAATAGAAATAGAAATAGGACTAATAATAATAATAACCATAATAGTAATAATAATATTAACTATAATATGACACTTCATTTCTAATAATTCATGTTGTAATCCCAAAGATTTATTCTAACTGTTACCGCGGCATTGGCCAATCAGGGACGAGTTATACCACCTGTTGCTATCATTATTCCACGGAGCCTTAGACTACGTCATGTATCAAGATCTGGTACCTAATTTTGACGTCATACCCTGGGACCATGACATCACCTTTACTGTATGTATAGTACACTATATACCCTATATACACTTGCTATCTTGCTGTTTATAAATATGTTTCTACTGTATTGGGGCCCTGCATTGTTCTTGTACAATTAAATTATTATTAAATAATCCCGCTGCCTTCACCTATTACGTACTAACTCGCCTTCTCTTAATATAAGTGCCGAATTATCATTTGCGTTTTACATGTCTAGCTGTTAGCACCAATAAAAGAGAATCATTTGCCCACATTATTTAAAATGGATGACCAATACTAACGACTGGTTGTCTCTGACTCCTTCTTTCATAAACCCACTTATTTCTCCCGCGTACCAATCATACATGCATACATACTATCATACGGTCATACATTTATGTGTATAGGTCGACGTGAATGAAATCCTAGTAATGTATTTTGACGAATGGCAGCTCTGTGCTACTATCCCTCGTGTCCTATTGGATACCCTCTTCATGTGCCTGACTTTCCGCCATCCATTAGCTTTAGACCCTGGTGATTAGTCCTTGTTATCTCTGTTGTACACTTGCAAACAAGCACCCTCTGCCAATCGAATCATCTTCCTATATATAGTCACATTCTCATATTTTTTCTTATTCAGATTTATAATTTGTTGCGCGTGTTTCTTCTAACAGGATACCTATTTTTTCTATCATATCACTGTATGATGTTAATCCTATCATTTCTATGCCTCTAATCCCTGCATAATACGCATATGGCTTTATAGGATTAAGCTAACACTATGCAATCACAGATGCTGCCGTGATGTTTGATACCATTCTTACACGCGTGTGCCCATACGATGAAGAAATAGATAATGTATGTTGTTTGTGTATATGTATCTTATTATACTTATGCCTTATGTTATTTGCCTTTGCACTTTGCATGCTTGGAGTACTGACTTAAAGCCAATCAAACCTTTAGCGCATAATACCTATCCGTTATTTTAATATATTACAAAGCCATTATTAGCACCCTATAGCATATGTATACTCTTACATGCATATACGTACTCTATATCTAACTGTATATATGGTTAAAGTTTGCATATATCCACCATACTATATACCTTCTTATAAATACTTTCACTCATATTTATCAATTTACTACAACGCTCACATAATACATGCATATTATTATCACACTATCATACATGTTACTGTACTATCTTACCATTACATTTGCCTGCCACTTTCTCACCCTCTATGTAATATACGCTCTCTTTAACCTATCAGGTGGAATTGCCCTACAAACTGTACTGGAAAAAGACCAGACAGGTACGTGGTAGCCCCGTTGGCTTCATGTTTTAATTTTTTGTTAATTTAATTCCCCAATAGCTATTCACCTAGCTCGTGATATTATTGTTTATGCGCTTGGTACAGGGCAATGACTATACGATTAGATAGATAAATTTAGAGATTAAATAGTGTGACCTCATAACAGTTCCCCTACTACTAGACAGTACGTCATAGTAGATAACGATTGGGCGGTTTTTAT
>NAOQ01000162.1:41889-54086 GCA_002751075.1 Ichthyophonus hoferi | reverse complement strand
TGGGGTTGATTTTATACATAGTTAGTACCCGTACATTTTTTCTTTTCCATGATATGCTAAGAGTGGTTGGCCTGAAAACTACATACACAAACTTGAATATTTAAAACTATCTATATTTAAATCGACTCCTATCATCATCATCATAGCAGCCTTACTTTGTGAAAGACCTTGTGTCCAATGTAGTAAAAGTGTGATACATTAGTAACCACTAAGCCATATTGCTCTTACAGTTGATAAAGCTGCAACAGTGTCAAGATCATCCAGATATGGCATTGGTCTCTACGCAAAAGTTAGTCGACTTTCCTGACGGTAAATATCATTAAGTTTGCATTTTTTATATATATTTGTTTTAGCTTGTATATCTTTTGAGCTAATAAACTAGTGTTGTTACTATATAGAGATGAATGTCTTCTACAGGTTTTTTAACACTGTTTATTGTGTTAAAACAATACATTATCTTACGGCTTTAAAACTTACCATAAGCACCATCTCAAATTGAAATGAAAAAATGACTGTAACTACAGAACTTATTTAATATAAAAATGTACTCTATTTTATATTTTATATTTTATACTTGAAAATGATTGGAGTATGAGATGAGATGAATAGTATAATGAGGCCAATCAGTTTATGACCGAGATGTGTGTATGTTTCTCTCGAATTGTGTCTATATGTTGTTGGCTTTCCTAGCGAATCATTGGTTATTCCTCTTTGGGATACCATGTGACGTCATATGTAGTGATGTTATTTGTCTCGATCATTATATAATAATCCTTATTTAGTTTGTAGGTGCTTCTTTTCTATTGGTTTATATCCACTACAAATGAAATGGTACTATATGATTGGCTTTTTTTCTCTTACTTGGAAGGTCATGCATTGATTGGGTATGCCCTTTCAGACGTGCGATCTGTGGTGGAGAATCGTATAGCTATATTACTATATGCAGTAAAGGACCATCCCGATAGCCTACAGGTGGCCTAGTTTATATTAATCAGTGTATATTGTGTAGCTTAGTACATTTATTTTCATTGCATAATTTGTGGATTTGGCTTGGGGTTGTGTTCATATCAATAATGTAGTATGGTGTTGTCTTTGGATAATTGGTAGATATAAATAGATATATATATGTGTGTGTGTAATTAAGATAATGAATACGTAGCACTCTATGGACCAATAAACATGAAAGTGGTTTGGTTATAATTGTATGGCAATGTCATATTACACTGGGATAACACTAATAGAATAGAAGGCAGTTTTGCCTCTATTGTGTGGTAGATGTGTGTAGTACAGGTACAATTTCTCAGCCCTTCCAGTGATTAAAAACAATGCTCCCTTACCTATACCCACTCTAAAACGTCATATGTTGTAATCATATATATATATATATATACTCTCATACATGTCTACTTACATTCATACTATGATACTATACGATACTATACGATACTATACTATACAACAAAATACTCTACTGTACACTATACTATATTATACTATACTATGCTCATACTTGAACTCAACCACAGGCGGTAAGCCAATATCTACAACACAGACCATGTTCTCCAGAGCACAGCCCTAGCGTGCACACTATCTGTGCCGAGTTATTACTCCGCCTATATGTGGTCCATCCACAGCTTCTAGCTACTCTGGCCATCCCATCTGCCATTCCCTTTCGTCTGGGTCCGGTTCGTATGAGTCAAGTATGTTTCATCACGGCCTTGTTATTTGTTTTACTGGTTGCCTGTGGTTACTATGGTTACCATGGCTACTATACCATGACGTTTTACTTACCTAACTTATATATATTTCTCTTTTATATAGTCTATCAACACACCAAACATTAAGGTGACAGGCTCTCTAAGTGACCTAATCCTCCCTCTCCCTCCCCCTCCTTCTCAGATGGAACTGGTACTACACCGGTTACTTATAACTTTAATCAGTAGTAGCCCTACTAAGAAGGGGGGGCATGCGGCCTATTGTCTTTGTCGTTCGCTAGCTGCTACCCACCCTACCTTAGTCCTGCGGTATGTAGGCTAATGTTTCATATATGTGTTTGACACTAAGAATATTGCATACATAGTCTTCCTTGCTGTATGTCCGCTTATACTGAACTGTTCTTTGATGTTATAACTAGGTCACATATTAGGATGCCATACAATCGAGTAGACATTTCCGCAGATATATAACATAATAGTCCTATTGGTTGTTGTGGATTAAGGGGATCTATCTCTATCTCGGTGACCTTTAACGGCACAATCATATGTTTTGCGGTAGGCCTATTGGTTCATTGGTTTACCCCACTTCTTACTCTCCTTCACATACATCTCCCAACCAGATACGTACAAACGATCGCCAGTGCACTCAAGGGACGAATGAATCTTCCGATTGAGATCTTTGTAGATCGAGGCTACCATCGCCTGTTTGAATATGTTCTTCAGATTGTGGACCTGCTACGGCCTGGGATCTTCCACACGGTAGGAGCAGCTTATATATATACTATATATTATATACTATATACTACTATATACGATATCAATAGTTATAGATGGTTTGATGTAATGATCATTGCTGTTTATAGTAAACCCTAAATATGGGTTTATAGGATCACATAGATATGACTCTGTAAACGTACATTATAATTGTACGCCTGCATACTATTATGCTATCTGCTAGCGTTTTATCATATATATTACTATACTATCATACTATCCTATTATTATGCTATCAGATTATCATACTATCATATTATAATACATATTATCGTATTATAGTACATACTGTCATATTATCAGACTATCATGAATAAACACACTCGTGCATTCACACGAACACCCTTTCATTGAGATACTCGCCGCAATCATCTTGTGGCATATTTTGAACCGACACTTACTATTGGGTGGTCTCTAGGATATGCAAGCCAATGGATTTGAGGATTTCTTTGGGGTAAGTATCTAACAGATGTAGATGTAAGAGGGAGGCATAGTATATATTTGCAACAGGTTACGATTACGTGTCACGACTATGACGGTGATATGACGCGCTAGCCCCTGGCCTGGTTACCTGTTCCACGTCTTTTTTATATTTATTTCCTTAGCTTTCTCCTTCTCTATATCACTTAATCGCTATGTTTTGTTGCTTGCATGCGAACTACTCCTATTACCCTTTTCCCTCCTGTTCTTATGTCTTTTATCCCCTCTGTCCCTTTTTTAAAAAAATTTACTTCCTCCTTTTTATTTCTACACCTTTTCTTGTCTTGTTTCTCCCTCTCTCTCACACACACGCTCCTACCTATTATTTGGCACACATACCTTAGGTATATATGGCCCTCCTGGTCGCTCTACGAACTATACGAGAGGAACGTGTCAACAGTTTAGTTAAGAAATGGGTGGAGTTCTTGGCTGCCTACGTGGCCTATGACCTAGATGCTGCAGTCACTCATATAGAGCCATTTACGGCAGAACTAGCGTACGTTATTTTCTTTATATTCCTGCTCTTTCATAGTTATTGTTGTATTTCTAACCTATTATATACATATACACATACACATACACATAAACATACACATGAAATGCAGTAATAACCCTTCCTATCCTCCCTTTGCAGTGATATATTCTTTATGTTCCCTGAGGCCACAAAGGGCCATCGGTCTCTCCTCCTAACAATACAGGCTGGTCAGAGCCAGCCCCATGGGGACCACCACAGTCATCTAGTAGATGATGTGTACCATTATGGCCTGGCTCTGCGTGACCCTTCTAGTATGTGCTGGTGGCATATATATAGTTTATATGCCTATATACTATATGTTATGTGTTGGTACTTGGGGTTATTGCTGGTAGTGTATTTCTATATATATTTCCACTACATACAGAGCTATATATACTTGCAGTACCCTACATAATCACCGCATCTGTATCAATTATATACGGTTACCAAACAACCCATGTTCAGTCTACTTAGTTTGAACCATTCGCTCTAATGGGCTAGGTTTTCTACCTACATCCATCCCTGCACCATATATGTATATCAACTTTGACATAATTGGCCTGTCCCCACAAACAATATTAATAATTCACAGAGGTCATTTCTGTAGGCATGTATATGTAACTTGTAAACCCTGTGGTCAATCATTGCTCGTAATAGTATAATGAATAAGACAGAAGGTCTACCTATTGTCCAATAATAATGCAAAAATGTTCTCACTCTGTTATCGGTACTAACCAGTACCCAGTTTGTTATTATCCCTATTTAGGAACTAGTTCATCACATCACGGCCAGCAATGGGTCAATATTTCCTTAACTAACCCCTAATTATCCTAATTATTTTTTAATGGCCCAACAGAAACACAGGAAACCTTATCACATCTAGAGCACAAAACACTACGTCAACCAGGGTTACTCCTTCATCTGTATGAGGATATTGTGCCCCTTATGCTCTGCCCTGTGGATGATGTCCGCTCCCTGGCTCTGTCTCTGGCCATGCGCTATATAAAGCTCAATCCAAGGTGAATTGTATTCTTTTGGCTTATATTTGTATGGCGGGAGGAAGAGAGAGAGGAATATTCTCACAAAGATGCTCCGTTAATATTTTTATTGGTAATCTGCCTTAGGGCGGCCAAACATGCCAACTAGCCACTGATTGGAGGGTGGGTGTACAGGGGAGCCAATGATGTATTACAGACTTATCTACAATGCCTAGAGCCCAATGGGAATCCTGCGGATCTAGAGCGAGCCCTGAGATATGCCACAGATGTGTACATATATAGTTCAGGTATGGCCAATACTCTTTTTACTACACCCCACTCAACCTATCAATATCATCCTTTAAACCTCTAGTTGTGATCGGATTAATGTGAATTTCTAGTATACTCTCTCATAAACACACTGTATTCCATTGCTTTTTCATTTATTTCTAATTCACTCTACTCTGTCCTATGATGTATTATATATATTATCCATCGTACTAGTTATATGTATTTCTTGGGTATAGCTACAAAGTGAAAGTTGAAATTTTCGTTTCTTTGATTTTACTGCTACTTGTGGAAATGATTTCTAGTTGAAAGGAATAAGCATGGAATATATATTAATTAATTATGTATTGATTATTAATAGTTACTCTATAATAGAAGACACTCCTGGGGTGGTTATTGTCTCTTTCTCTCGAATATATATATATATATATATATATGCATTTATATACTTATACATACCATGCCCACAGATCAAATGGAGTATCTATTGTTGAAAATCTTTATGCTAAGTTTTAATCATGTAGTCGTCGTGAGAGAGGTTCAAAAACTCCTTGGCGCTACTCGAATCATCTAGCTGGATTGTATATTTGGATATAGAAGTAGTGATTGAACAATTATATATTACACTTGGTTGGGTAATGGTATGATTATTTTTTACCTAGTAATTGTGGTCACTGTTTGTATTTTACTTTTATTTAGAAAACAATACTACTATCAGAGGAATGAATAGACTAATGCATTATCCTGTGAGATAGGTATAGGTGTACATATTAGCGCTTACTAGTTATTCATATTAATTCATCCTGATTGATAAGGATTACATGCATATAGATACACACACACGTATATATATAGATATATGTATATATATATTAGAGGGAGCGAATGAATGCTGGTCTGGTTACGTGTAGGATCTATGAAGCACCCACCAATTTAAGAATAGAAATAAAATTGATGATGATATACGACATAGATTACAGCAATCAAAAATACCTTTATGAGGTGGCATCATTATAGTATTCCGTATATAGGCTAATGGGCAACCTAGCCTAAATTAGTTAATTATGATTAAAACATTATTAATCCAGACTCCGGCCAACGTTTATTAATTTTGTGTCGTACTTTATTTTTAAGATTGACGCAAACCAATTGCAACTATACATTTATTAACTGTGCAATAGTGGACCTAACATACGTAGGCAACTATAGTCAATTGGGATATGCATCCTAGAACTATACCTTTCTATCTTCAAAATAGGAATTTTAAACTTCAATATATGAATGGTCAAAAGATTCAATAAAAGCCAAAAACAAAGGATAGAGATTTTTTTAGCTTTGGAAAGATAAAATTAAGCTAACAATTAATAAAAATCAATTGTTAATTTAGTTTTCAATTATATATTTAGTGGCCTTAAATGTTTTTATCTTATCTTTGCCTTAGGTTTTTATTGAATATTTTGATGATTCACATTTGAAGATCAAAAGGTATAGTAGGATACATATCAAGGGAATTTTGAACTAGCAGTTTTTTATTACAATAAAAGACGTAAATTTTGGTAATTTTAATTGTAAAGAACAAGGGCAAACTAAAATGCGCTGATTGGCTATTTTTTCAAAGCAATCGGAAACTGAGATCAGACGCGGTAAATTAAATTAGAAGCAACACGGAAACTGCGACTTCGTTCCCGTTTGAAACTTTTTTTTTTTTTTTTTTGGGAGACTGCTACCCCCAAAAAACTGCTTTTCTAAAATATGAAAATCTAAACATAAAAATCAACATTTTCTAATGTGAAATCCTAACCCAAGCCCCTAATGCAAAAAATCGTTTCAAGACCGTTAAATTTTCAATTTGCCTGCCTTGATATTTCCGGCTAAATAATTCGCCACTTTTAAAGCGACCACGATTTTATTGGGTGGAATTAGATTGACCTTGATTATCAAAATTGAAGCAGCCAATGATAGAGATCCTGCCACTAAGGAATTAGCAAAAGACACGCTAAAATGCATATTAATTCGATACTCTCTCCTTCTAAACGAGTTTAGATCTCAGGAATGTTCCTGTCTTCTATTATTCCCAAATATAGCTATAAAAAGTTTAATATTATTAGCAGTCATGTTAAATGGTAATCCAAAAGTAATCCATCAAAATTGAACCAGCCAACAATAGAGTACTTGCAACTATATACAATAGGCAAAGAGAAACGCTAAAATTCACATTAATTTGGTACTCTCTCCTTTTAAACGAGTATATATCTCAGGAATGTTCCTGTCACCTATTATCCCCAACTATAGCTCTATTAGCAATTGTTATTGCATATGTAACCTGGAAAAATCGCCAATGCGATCTATTATGTTAAGCGGTAATCCAAAATAATCCATCAAAATTGAACCAGACAAGGGTAGAGATCCCGCCTAAGGACAAGTCCTGCTGACTTGTTTAATAATAAAAAATATGTCATAGCATATCTGTACATTTTGCATGCAAAGGGACACGTTAATATACCCCTTAATGCGGGGTTCTCTCTCCTTTGGAACGAATATAGGTCACAAGAACGCTTGTGTCTCTACTTATTATATTTAACATGATAACAAAGAAAACTTAAATAGTTTTTCATAGCTGCAAAATCAGGTAATTCTGTTAGGTCAACAATCCACAAATGCTGAAAACACCTCACTTTAACCCTCCATCCAATAACTGACCTTTACGTGTGGAGCACACTGTCTTCAAATCTGCATTTGAACTATCAACATCTCTAGCCTCAAAGTGACACCAAGGCAACGTGCAAAGCAACTAGGCAATACTCTCAGTCGCCAGCCGCCAGATTCCAGAATCAGATTTCAGGGCAAGAGCAAGAGCGAGCAGGAGGAACATTTAACGTACAGTGTGGTGAATTATCTTCTTTTTTTGTGAGATTGGGTGCCATGCCACGGTCTCTTCTGAATTCGATTAAGAAATATATTTTTCATTTAATGAGTGACAAGTCTACAGCTAAGTAGTCACCATATTAAAATTATTTTCATATTCCTTGTTCGTATTTTTTATGTCTTAGGTAAAAAAAATTGTCTAGGCCAAGGGGGAATGTTAAAATTGGAACATTTAATTGATTTGTGTATTTATTTTATATAGATATAAACGTTTAATATTATTTGCAACTATTGTTGCATATGTAGCCTGGGAAAATAGGTGGTTATATCTTTTAATGTTAAATGCCAATCCAAGATAATTGATCAAAAATAAATTGAACCAGCCAATGGTAGAGATCCTGCACATTTCGGATCGTATATTTTGGGTCCAGTAGCACATTGCTTAGGTATCCTGCCTAAGACAAGTTCTGTTGATTTGTTCAATAATAAAAATATGTTATAAAATATATGTACCTCGTGTATGCAAAAGGGTCTATTAAAATGCTCCTTATTTCGGTAATCTCTCTTCTTCTAAACAAATATAGATCACAGAAACGGTCATGTCTCTACTTATTATTCCCAACAGGTGCTAGTGTGGAGATTGTACAATCAGACCAATCAGTAAAAATTGGTGTATGACAACATAAAAACAACTATTATCACTATTTAATGTTATTAAACAGCTGTCTGGCTCCTGAATAAGTGAGAGATCTGGGCACTGATTATCATACTTAAATGTCAAAGGGTAACTAAACATTACAATAAAAATACGATTATTATATACACATATTATGATGTTGTTTAATCAAATAAGTAAATGCAAAGTTTTGTGTGTGTTATAGGTAGTTTTTTATTTGATGGCATGAGCACTAAATGCATGTAGCCAGCTGAATACACGTGAAGCGAGGGTTTTATTAATTATTTATGTTCCCATTTATACATCACGTATCTTTGCTCATTGTGTGTTAATCATGATTAACCTCTGCATAGTTGTATATATTGTCTTAAATGGGACCAATTATAAAGATTCTTATTAGCTAATACAATTCATAAAGGATCATATCTAAAAAAAATTCAATTTATTTGCTCTCCTTTTGATCGGGTATATTATTTTGATTGGAAAAAATATAATTCGGATTGGCAAAAAAAATTCTAATTCGGATCGGCCGAATTTTCATACTGATTGGGAATTTATAATTCAGAACGGGAAATTTTTCATATTGGTCGCCAGATTTTGATTCAGATAGCGAAAATTCTACTTTGCTTGACAGATTACAATTCGGATCGAGAAAAATTAAATATTGGTCGACAGAACTATCATTTGGATCGAAATCCTTTATAATTTGGATAATGATCCTCTGCATATTTACTGTATCAATTATCAAGAGATTGCATTGATATGCTATATGAAATTGGCTTGACTTGTAAATATTTATTTGGCTCAAAATAATTTCAAAAATAAATAAAATAACAAATCAAATACCCTGTAGCTCTATATGAACTGGTATAATACCCACAAGAGATTGTTAAATATCTTCCTGAAAGCAAAGCTTATCAAAGATTATTATTTTTTGAAAATTTTAAACCTTCCAAGATCTCAACACGGTTATTTAATAGGGAGAAAACAATATATCTATTTATGTACACTAAGGGTGGAAGTGAGTTTATGGGCTATTATCCGAATCCCTCTCCTTAACCAGGAAGACATTCATTCTCCTTTTATGATATCCGGATTAGGACTTACTGTAATATAAATAGCCAACACAATAGTAACGCTTACTGCTAATATCTCAACGCTTCCATATTGGTTTTTATGGAATAAAGTAATGTGTTTAGCTTTAGTAGAACACTCTTTGCTTTCAACCATCTACTCTTCAATCTAGGCTTGCTAATAGTATAAATACTTGATAAATGTTCATTGTATTTCTAGTTAACCATCACTATTACTAGAAAAAAATATATTGCATAGTAGCAGCGAGTATGTAGTGACTCTATAAAGATAATAACCTTAAATTAAATTTTATACAACCTTTGGTAAGTGAGGATTGCTAATGGAGGAGTTAATATGATGGTAAATATTACAAGGTCCTAGATCTATCGTTTGCACTTTGACCAACACTTTTATAATTATTATCAAACTTCAAAAGCTTTTCGTCACTTTCCGTTAATATGAACATACTGTTAAACAATGTTATATATGCAATATAGTCAAAGTAACTCAAATTATACTTCTGTAATTAATTAATGGTGTGCTTTGAAGTATTATATATATCGATGCTATATTTATAAAGTATAAAAAGATTTTTTCTGAAACAGATTACAAACTCTTGCATTTGTAATGCTATTGAATTAACATTATATAGTTTTTATTTTACATTCTCTGCTTGCAATAGTGGGCTGCCATCTTGAACATGGGTGATATAATTACGGCACAGGCTAAACCAACACAGCCTCATACCACTAATAGACTACAGATAGCTTGGTACTCTTGTTGTGGTCCTTTTCCTCTCTGGTTATTTTAACTGTTTTAGACAATATATTTGTATTGTGCTGTTTTTTGAATTTTTTGTTTCTTAGTTCTAAACTAAAGAACTGTGAGATTACTTCGAAAGAGATGTTTTTAGGTGAACATCTTAATTTGTTTTACTACCACACAGGATAACTTTTATTATGTTAGTAAATACCCATATACACTTATATGCCTACGTTCTTGTAAAGCCATTGCAACCATTACCACTTTATGCTAACTGGTCCCAAAATTTTACAGGCCCAAGCTTTGCGTCAAGTAACCAGGTCCTTGGCTCTATAGCTCTAAAAACATTTTCTGTTGCATCCGGTACCACAAAGATACACAAGATCAAGCCCAGCCATATGCCCGCCACAATAGGTGTCAGTCTTAGTCTATTGATCTCTCTCCTTACTAGGGAATCCAACAGCGCAACAAAACCTATAACAACTAGGCAGCCACATAAAATGACAGAGGTCTTTGTTAATGCTACAATTATAATAGAAATCACGGTACGTATCCACACTACTCTACAATTTCTCTCGTGGAGAGGCCATCTACTTAAATTAAATTTAAATACTCTATTAATTGTGTATTCATGCTGTAAAGAATATGCTCCTAAAAGGAGAAATTGCGTCCAAACAACATATTTGATAGCCCAGAATAATCTCTCTGCATTAAAAACACACGGGTCCAAGAGCATTACAGACACGCACAACAAGGCAGAGCTTAAACCTATCATTTCAAGCCATCCTGTTGAACTTTCCCCATCAGATATGTATATATATTCCTTCTTGTTTACTTTGTTTTCTTTCTTGTCTGATATAGCAGATTTGGTTTGCTCCTACGAAGGTTTGTGGCAATTGTTAGCTGACAGTGAGCCAAAGCAATTCATTCCCTATCTTTGACAAAATATAAAGATACAATACTTTAGTCAATAAATGCTTTCCATATCAATTCTGGACTTGGAGTTATTTTTTGAGTATCAAAAATATTGCAATACTACCTGTCAGTTAACACAAGTGAATTAATGGTGCAATATTTTGTGCTGTATGCTTATCCTTCTTTTATTATCCCGCTTGAGCCTGTTCATCTTTGCGTAATAATATAGCGAGTATGCCACGGCCTATGCAAATCATTTTCAAATATCTTGCAGTATGAGAGTACTATATCATCTAATCATTTTGTCAGTAACAGTATCCAGTTTCCTCTTGTACTACGTGCTTGTACCTACATATGCTAACTTCATCTATACTGTGTTTTTATCGTTAATATAATAATCCATATTTGATTTACCACTAACAAGTATCCTTCATATCATTATATGCAATTTAGTATATCTTACCTTTACCTCAAGCCCTATCTATTAGTGACAGATATTAGAAGGTGGTCTGCATATATATATATATATATATATAGCTCGTGTACAGCGCTTGAGCAAGATAGAAAAAAAAAAGAATCAAGTCATCCTCCGATGAATATAATTATAATATTTTTAGTGATTTCTTGTTACACTACAAATAAATATAGTCAGTGTTAATAATTTTAATCAAACAGAACATACCATGATGAATGAGTAGAGTAATAATAATATGGTGAACATCACTGGAAATTGTTGACCGCTAAAGTCCAAAATAGGTTTTGACTAAGACTGCCGTGAATTCAGTTCTTCATTTATATTGGATTAATATCACGGTTTAATCGTATTTTATTTTTGGCGGGAAATTAGTTATATTCGCATCTGATAGGCCCAGATGCTACTCCAAGCCAATAACAGCCCTGTACACTTACCTATATTAGCCAATAAAATATATATTTTATAAGTTTAAGCGAATCATTATAGCCTGTAATATTAAGTTGGTTCATGTGAATGGACATAACACTACGCACGGGTAATAACATGATAATATTATAATAGCCTATTAGCCTATTATAGGCAGGAGATACAATACACTATAGTCTGTTATAGTGGTTCTACTCTAACCCTTAGGTTAAATTTCCTTCAACTTTTCATATTAGGTGAGAGAAACAGAAACTGA
>NAOQ01000162.1:18575-38341 GCA_002751075.1 Ichthyophonus hoferi | reverse complement strand
ATGCCTATCTTCTTACTGTTATTTCTTAGTTGATGAGCGGTTACGGATCACGAGTATGGATACAGTCACTCTTTGGAGGTAGAAAAAAGATCTATCCATATATTTATATCTATGTGTATAGTTTCTTGAGCCAGTAAATGGGGGCAGCGCTGAATTATAATTAATTATTCCAAATAAGGCAAACGAGTAGATGGGTGTTTTGGGTGCTGGTAGGGATTCTATTATTTATTTATTCATGGCCCTGTCTTGGTTGGAGGTGGCTACTTAATATTAATTAACTCTCAATTAAAACTAATTATAGCTATCATTATTAATTTCTACATTGACTCATAAAGTCCCTTTCCTTGCAGGGTATCGGCTGTTATCACAGCTGTCCACGAATCAGCTAAGGCCATAACGTTGAATAATGGCGATATTCCATTGGCTAATTGTCGTGTGGACGGAGGTGCATGTAATGAGAGTAGTGAGTGTATATCTGGTAAAGAGGTTAAGGAAGAGGTGATAAGGACTAGTGATAATAATAGTGAGTCCGCCAATCAGGATAGTACAGTAAAGAAGGAGACAGACGAGGCCATGGCTATGATGGATGATAATCTATCAATCAATAATACAGCACAGTTACAAGAAACCACCATGGATATAGATAACGGTTATGACGATGATGACATACCTCTTAGAAAGACAGTCCCTGTGGACCTAGGAAGGAAAGAGGTGGCCAATAAGAGTACTGAGGAGCGAGAGGATAACATGCCATTGGTGGGCAGGACTAACGATGAACTTGGCGAAGAGACAGGGCCAGTAGGACCAATCAAAACGGTGTGTAGCCCTCTTTCATTGGCTATTTCTCTGGGTTTCTCTATTCCTTTTTCTGTTTTTCCTCTCCTACTATCTGTTTGTTCTATAGCACAACCTTTGTATTCTTTGCTGATCTCTCTTTCTCTTTTCCAACTATTACCTCCATTTCCTCTTCTTATTTGCTCTTCCTTGATTTACAATTTTATTGTTTTCTATGGCCGATATTGGTTGGGCTACTATATTGATCTCTCTTTCCTTTTCTCTCCACTAATCATATATCCTACATACTCTTCATCTCCAACCTGGTATTCTCTTTCTCCACTATATTCATCTCCAATCATGTCTTTGCTTTATAATATAATAGTAAATCGTGATTGGTTCCTAAATATGAAATATGGCAAAAAAATACCTCAGCGAACGCCTTGGCACAGTAAGCCGGTCTGTTGATTTTTTAACAGTTATACCCTTATTATTATAACCTATGCACCATACACCATACACTATGTACTATACTATGAACTAAACTATACATCCTACACTATACCCTATACACTATATACTATACACCATAAAATATACACTATATACTATATATTATATACTATATACTATATACTATATATATGCTATAAACTATACACTATACACTATGGACAATATTCTCCGAACTACCGACCCCTATATATCTAATGCATACATGCCCATATATTCATTTGTGGGGCCATACCAATACGTACCTATAGCCATGCGTCTCTTTGTTGAACATTAAAAACAAGCCCTTGTAACTGTAAAAGACTAATAAAGACAGATAATACGAATGGAAAGGAAGAAGGAGAAGGCAGAGTAGCCGAGAATGTAGTGATAGAAACCATACAAGGTGCATATATATATAAGGGTACGATAGAATATATAATAATATGTCAGGGGTGGCTGCAGTTAGTAACGAGGGTAGGTCCCACCTACCACTACGACATTACCTACACTAGTGGGATGGAAAAGGGAACCACAGCTACATGCATACCTTCTTGTGAACTAAGGTATGGCTTATGATTGGTCGCACTAGTTAGGTTACTTGGTTCTTATAGGTTGTTGTCATTATCGTTTTAAACCTCCAATCAACATGCTTGTTATTACTATGGCCTTCCTTTCATCCTCTTCCCTCATCCCTTTCCACTCATTATGTACCATCTCTTTATTGGATGGTAGTCAGGGTACGTCACTGTACGATACTTCATATCTACCTATCACATCAAGTCTAAGACGCTAACCGGTGCTCTCTCATCCAATCAGTCGCAAAAAACATCCGCTACCCAAGGCTATGCTGAAGGCGTTTATTAGAGATTCAGCCAAAAGAGAACCATATGTAGGGGCAATCTGGGTAGTCAAGGTAAGGATGATTGGAGGCTATAAATAGAATACATTAGGCTAGAGCTGGTTGGTGATCGGATAGATTATAGACTAAGAGCCTTCATGTATCTATATGTATCTAGTATATACATGTCTATATGTAGATGTATGACTCTGCTGTTGGCTTGCCACTGGATCACATTTAGACCGTGTGGGTGAATGGTTGGACCTGCTTGTTACCCATATACACACGTATATATATATATATTAATTATTCTCCTTTTTGTGGCAAGGCAGTCACTGGAAGATATAGATAGGGGGTATCTTCTTAACTTTAATTAAACAAAGTGATTGGCAGGATGAATACATTAAACGCTTTGGACTAGCCGAAGAGGTTCCTGAGGCTGTAGCGGCTCTGAGGGACAAATGGAGCCAGAAGGAAGCTGCCAAGAATAAGAGAAAGCAGGTAGGATACTAATATGGTGAAAGAAAGAGAAAAAAAAGGGGGAAAAGAAAAATTAAGATGTGCTTGTTCATGTTTATGCATACATATAAGTTTACTATTATAAAAATATATGCAGTGGAGAAAAACATAATATATGTGTATGAATTAGAACATCAAATATAATATATTGTAATAAATATACTGTATTGTTATAGGTATGGTTATAATTATAACTATGATGAGACCACATATAGGCCAGTAAAGAAAAATAAATAAAATATAATATAAACCAACTACATAGTTATAACATAATGATATTGGCTTGTATATATAGTTAGTATGAGCACATACTTAACCCAATAGATAGTCATATTTAAAATATAATATTATACATGGAGAGAGAGAGCCATGAACTATAGTTATTTCCGAGGTAAGTAACAGTATAGCAGCTTTTGACGTCTTGCCCTAGTGCTATAAGAGTAAGGGTAATAGTAATAGGGAGAGGGGTATAGGAGGTGGTGGATGCAGTAGAACAAGAGGAGCAGGAGAGGAAGAAGCAGAAGATGGAAGACAAGAAACGGGTGGAGAGTAAGTGACTTATCTTTTATCTTACCCCCTTTTTCCAATGGCCTGGTCTTTCTTGGTCATGTGACATTGTTTGTTTCCATTGGTCTATCAGTTGTTGTTTATCCTGTATTGGTTCTATGAGCAAAATTGATAGATATGGATATAGACCAATTGTAATTAAGATAACTAATTCCGCAGTCAAGATTGTCCCATCAAATCTGCGTATTTATATCTATATGTGGATGGTGACTATATCCACAATGGATTTATATAATTTATATAATTAGATTATTTTATATTTATAATGCATACTTAACCCTATTGCTATATATATTATTACTACATCTATAATATATAGTCTCATATCATTGGCTACTAGCTTACCTTCCCATCCTCTCTTGCAGATATATATGCCCTTGGATTTGACTGGTAATGGCCACACGTACAATAATATATTTACATATTACTATACTATTATCATATATTATCATACTTATATACCTACCTCCCTTCTCAGAAATACAGTATCCTATTGAAGACACGCAACTTCCATTAGACCCCTCATTACAAGAACGACCAGTAGGTTGCTTCTATGGCACCCACCCACATATCCATTTGCTTCACTTCCCCCCTCTCCCCTCTACTCTGTTCTAGTTCACCTAGTTATATAGCTGTCTGTAGAGTATGGAGTATAGGAAAGAGTGGGCAGAGGGTTATAATAGTCATACCCTATAGTATAGTGTAGTATAGTATAGTATAGTATAGTACAATATAGTATAGTATAGTATAGTATAGTATAGTATAGTATAGTATAGTGTAGTATAGTATAGTATAGTATAGTATAGTATAGTATAGTGTAGTATAGTTTAATATAGTTAGTATAGTATAGTGAGTAGGGGGATATGTATGAATGTAAGTGTTATGGACAAATAGGTTAATGGCAATTTGCATAACTTTGTGTTGGTGTAATTTTAGATGTTTGATTGGTACGATATTTTTAGGCTATTATACTATTGGTTTAGTATTTTTATTAGCCCTTTAATGTGAATATTGTATTATTGTAATTTAATGGCGTGATTAATCTATACAATAGTCATACCCTGTGTTATAGTATACCCTCATTACGAAACATAGTTCACCCTGTTAATTGCTTTACTTATACCACAACCACTAATGATATATCATGTTAGGTTAGCTATTGCTGACAGAATACAAGGGTTTAGCCTAACCCTATGAACTGATTATAGTGCATGACACTGAGATGGGTATAATGAAATAATCCAATGGTGTGGCCAGGTTAAAGTACCCTATATTTAATATAGTGCCCAATTATTGTCGTCCATAGAGAGGACGGGTTATATTGATTGATTGGTAATAGATGTACTCCTATTGGTTAGTGTAGTTATGTTCTTATATGATTGGTGCAGATCGAATCTACTGACTTTTCAGTGGGTGCTAAAAGCGCGCCTGCCCTCCTGACCACGTGGCATTTTCTTTACTATTTTAGGTAGGTCATATGATTGGTTGTTGCAGCTGTTACTCTCTTCCCCTATCCTTTCCCTTTTTTTATCTGTGTATTGGTTTATGTATGTATGTAAAGTATATATGTGTGTGCTTATTTACCCACTTATTTAGCTCTCTCTCCCCATCCACCCTATTTGCCCTTCACACCCCTCACCTTCTCCTTTCTGTTCTGTCCTCTGTCTTCGCTGACCTTTATTCTATCTCACACTATCTATTATTATTACATAATTTTCTAGTATATTACATTATTTCACCCTACCTTGGTTATACCTGTACCTAGACCTATTTTCCATGTATGATTTGGGGCCATCCCTTTGTAAACGCTTTATTATTGGTTGGTGATCACTGGAAGGGTCTAATAAGCATTTTTCTTTATCCAACTCCAGTTCGGCCATAAAATTGTCCCGGTTTTCATTGGATAACTATCAGTGTAAGTTGGTGTTTCCTATTAGCCTCCCCTACATATACGCGTGAACGAAAACGAGTAATTATGCAGTAAAATTTTCACTCTATCTATTTATTTCTTCTCTTTCTCTCTATATTTATACCACGACCTGTCATCTATCCACCCATCAAAACCCCCTTTTAATCAATTTTCCATTCTGTGTGGGGTCATATACATATATTGAAATGTGGCTGCACTTAATTTATCCAAGACCATAATTGGAAGTTCTCATTATCTCATTATGATTTGTAATTCAAGTATGACAAGTCTAAACCTACTTATAATATGAAACATTTTCCTTAGTAAGCTAGACCTGAAAGAAATCATATTACTTTCTCACGTTATTTGAAAAAGTTGTTAAAATGTTTTTTTAATAATTTATAGTGATTATCTTATGTTTGTGAAGGTTTTATTTTGTATTTATCGACCTATATGTTATGGTTTACTCCTCCGTATGCCATATCATGCCTTGTATATGCGTATATGCTTGGACCTATTTATATTTTCAGTATGCACAGACTATATACATATACGATGTTGTTACCTATTTAGTTTGACTATGTGCCCAATAATAATCCCTGTATATTCAATGGCCACCGTCCAACCAATATTCAAGTTAGTTTTAGTTGGACAAAAGTAAATATAGATTAATTTGAATATAGATTAGATTAATACGGATAAACAGATGGGAGGAGGGGGAAGGGGCGTTCGTGCAAGACATATACACTATGATACCATTGTACGATCCTACATACGATTATACTCCCCTATATATTCAGACCCTCCTACTCTCCCTGATTGGTTCTCTTTGACTTACCCAGTTCTCCAATCAGATGCTCTTCTCACTGATGACAACGATGTACTCCCAAAGAAGAATCGGATTGGCTACTATGAAGTGAACCCCTTGCTATGCGCTATCTACCGGGCATTGTTAAATGCACTGGCTGACGTATGTAGCCATCTTCTATTGGTTAATATGCGCATGTTCATTTGTATATTGTCTTTTGATTGGGGACATGCACTCTCACCCCATTCCATAGGATAGTGTCATAGTAACGAATGATCAATGATCATGCAAAGAAATCTATTAAATATAAAAGGTGTTTTAAAGCAATTGGTTGGAGCAGAGCCCCTACTACTGTTTCATATTAAAATTTAACTAATAAGATCTATACGAGGAAAGGATCAACTAACATGTGACTGGTTCCTGTTGACCTTTACTCTCTCATCCGTTGGGCCTAGCTATCCAACCAGACACTCCGAGTGTCCTCTACCAATGCAGGCCCAACCATAGACTTGTATATGCCCCTATACTGGATAGCCTTATATAGGCTTCTTATATTCTTATACGTTTATGGCCTGACCTAGCCCTACTACAGGATGTCAAGGAGGATGCCCCGTCTGAGAGTGAGGGGGGAGACATGGATCTAGACGCCAGATCCGTGTCCACCTCTACCACTGACCTCAACACCATGGCCCAGGCTACCCGCCACAACTGGGAGGAAGTGCTTATGGTAGGCTTTATTAATCTGTGAGAGACCGGCTGGGTTGTTTTATAATATATCTATTCTTATATATATATATATATATATAGTGTCTTGTCTAGCCCTGTGCTTGGTGCTTGGTGCATTAGATTTTATAAAAACTTATATGTATATATGTATATATATAATATATCTTGCATGGTTATTTTAAAATATTTAGGAGGACCAATGAAAATGTTGGGATGAACTATTTAAAAATGGTTTGATAGTCTTGTCGCGAATACAATAGAGCTCCAGTTAGCCTAGATTAACTTATTGGTAGGTTGTAATGGAAAGATAGAGAAGGCCGTGCTATTGGTCACTTTCCACCACTAAACATTGTTGTTATGATAATATATTTCTAGATTGTTATTATATAGGTGAGTGTAGGGAGATCAAACTAGGAAAGTGATCTTAGATCTGGGCCAATCACTGGAATAGATCATATTAATGCAAGGTAGGCTTATGGTAGATTGTATCATATGTAGCCTTATGTACATCTTTTAACAGATATGCATATATAAATGCATATATAATTATGCATTTATTCATGACATAAATAACATATATACATACATACATACATACATACATACATACATACATATAGACGTATATCGAGAGACAGCTGAAGGGATCTCATAAAGTATTAGTACCAGCTGAGCTGCAGGAACCCAACCTGGGATTTGCCACACTGAATACGGAGGGGAAACTAACGCTAGTAGGCTACCTGGTTGACGAGGTCGCTAGGACTGCCTCTGTTAGGTGGGTAGTTTTCTACCTCCAATCTGTGTATGTATATACTTTCTCGTTATTTTATGTGTATTTGTCGATGGCGTATTGTTTGCATGCGAAATCTATCTAAATGACCAGTCAAAACTAATATACTGACTGGTGGGTGGTTGGTACAGACGAATGATAGATGATAATATTGAGAGTGCCAGGGTTTTAGCACAAGAACGACGAATGGAAAGGGCCGCTTATAAGAAAATGTAATATTATCCTACTATATCTTTTGGCTAAACATGACGTAATATATATACCATGCCTCTGGTTCTTCTGATAGGTCAATCCTAGCTAAGAGCTATGATTTATATATTATTTTCTATCACTATATCATCATAAACATACACCTGTTATGGAAAGGGTTAAGCTGCATTGCTAGGCGTGCATGATTGGTGTGCCAGGTCTCCTCTTCCTCCTGTAGTATGTATAAGCATGACCCTATATGGCAAGCTACTGATTGACTTGCTCTATTACTACTTACTTGTCCTAATCAGACTGTATATATATATAGTAAGATATGACGTGATATATACACAATAAAACTTCTTAAGCTGCAAAGGCCAACGATTATTACTAATCAATCACTACTGGATTGTTAATCCATCTACAGTCTACTATACTTTATTATACTCTACTATACTATACTATACTATACCGTGTATTATACCTAGCCTCCCGATCTCCTGGTACAATGATTAGATCTTAATTACAACCAATCATTATGCAGATTAAAAGAAGAGGCTGTGCAAAGGCGGCGATTAAGGATGGAACAGAGGGATGTAGAGGGGTAAGTTTTCATGGTGATATGTGTTTGTCTGATTATTTCTCCTTATCTTTCTATACTATACTATACTATACTATACTATTCTATTCTATACTCTATTATACTATCGTACACTATTCTGTACTTTCCTCTTTCTTTCTCCTTCTCTCCATCTCTTTCTCTTCCCTTTCCCTCTCTCTCCTTTGTTCTACCTCCTCGTTACCCTTGGCTCTATATTTTATTTTTTAATAGCAGCTAGGCCAATGATTAATAGGATGGTTGTGTCTTTGGCAGGGAGGATGACAATGACTCTGACGACAGTGACGCGTCAGATCACACCGAAGATCTACAGTAGGTTTACCTTGCCCCTTGATGAGCATGTGGAGACAGATATATATATATGTATATATATATGTATACTTGTTTATTTGAACAATATAGAAGGCAAAAGGTGGGAGGAGGTCAACATTTATTAGTCTTGCTGCATGTATATTTCTTAGCATAAAGAAGCATGTAAAGACTGGTGCGGGCTATACAATCTGATACTTGATTGGCCCATATAGAGATATGCCTGTTATGGATAAGGGAAGAGGCTCTAGGCGTGCTTTCTTGGACTACCAACGAATGGTTCGTGAGGTAAGGATGGCCAGACCTGATTGGATAAAGATCATTGTAATACTGGTTATATTATTTTAAATATTATTTAATATTTGTGTGTCAATAAGAGAGAGGTCTATAATATCATATCCAATTAGGGTTTGTCCAATAGCCACTAACTATTACAGCCTAGATACAGTCTAAATATAAAGGAAAGTTTTAAGCTCTATCTTTGATTCGTGGATATATTTTGGTTGGTTTAGGTTATAAAAAATTCTGATTGGCTTATGGTGTCCTATCATATCGCGTATCTCCCTGTGATTCCTCCTGGTCAACCCTTTGCAACGTGATAGAGACGGAGATATATAATACATAAAGAGCCCTATATTCTACATGCAAATGTGCATATCAGCTTTGGTATACGTGTGTATGTATATGCATGCATACATCTACCTAAAGCAATCGATGCATACGCACATATATACATATATACATACTGCCCGTGGCTATATCCACATTCTTGCCCTCTCCTATTATTCTAATGGTTTTATCTCAATGTTATTATTAGAATGAGATGAAGAAACGGCAACAGGAACTAGAAGAACAACGAAAAGAGACTGCAGCCAAGAATGCTGCAGCGCGAGCACTAGCAGCCGTAAGCTTTACTAGCCCATTTTGCTTCTATATTCCTATCTCTAGCTATGATTACTATCTACTATATATCATCCAATATCTCCTATGTCCGATTCCTCCCTGCCCCTCTATATACCTTATGATTGATCCCCTGTGTTTTGGTGTTTATTTCTGCCTGGCCCTTGTTTTAAATCTTTTCTGTTATTGATTTTTGAAGATATTTTCTATCCGGTAAATTTGATAGTTTGTCTAGATAGTTTTTTATGCAGGCAATAAGACTTTTGTCTCTCTCTACCTTGCCCGCATTAGGTCTTTGTTGTGCTCACTATGCACTATTTCTAAGTGTCCTATACACTCTACTGTACTATACTATATTATTCTATATTATACCATACTCTACTATACTATACTATGCTTACCTCCTGCTGTACAGGAACGCAAGCGAATTGAAGATCAAGAAAGGGAGGAACAGAAAAGAGAATCGAAATACCAGGAGTCTATGCTTCGCCTTTTGGGAGTCCGACCTGAACCGCTGGGCCAGGACCGATTTTATAACACGTATTGGTACCTTGACCCTACCAGACTGGTAGTGGAGCATACGGATGGTGTTTTTGGCTTCTTTACGTCACCTCAAGAGGTTGGTATATAAGAAACATATGCGCATAGTTATGTACATGTATGTATATATATGTACGTATGCTTATTTTCTCTATTAATTCCTCTCATTCCCCTACATACCTTTCTTATTATAATGTACTTATGTGCCTTTTACAGTACAAAGTCAGGTCAGTTGTAAGGAAGCTTCAAGTTGTCAGGCGGTGTAGCTGTGGCATGTGGAGTTAGTCACATTTGATGCCGTCATTTATAATACCTTATTGGCTCAATACCCATTGCACATATTTCTTAGTCCAATTATATTATCTCTCGGTTAACCACTAATTACTTTATTTCTTTTTAGATTGACCAGCTCATTGGCCATCTAAACATGAAGGGTGTACGAGAATTGGATCTACTAACGCAGCTTAATAATCTATACAAGCCAATGCATACGGCTATGCGTCGTCATACAGAGGTCCTTACCCTTCTCCCTTCGGTTTTCTTCCTGCCATTCATCTATCCTATTCACATACAATGATGCCAAATATACATCTACACCCTCTTGATCCATGCATACTTGTATGTACGCACTAAAGCCTTTAAGTTGCATAGATAACGAACATCTTATGCTTGGACATCTTGGCGTCTTTTACTGCTAATCCGTAATTGGGAGATATATTTTAATGTAAAGCTCCTTCAACACATAATCAGTTTGATATGGGTTGTGGAGTTTTTCCTCTATACTGTAACCTTATCCTATCATACACAGTGTATATAACACTTCATTATATATTTAAAATGCTCAAGTATTAAATGTAAAATAGATGCCGCATATTGCATGAAAGCAATTAGACTTATTGTATGGTGGGTACTTATAGGAGCAAAGACGAGATGAAGATGGTCGTAGAAGTGCTCGGCTACAAGAACGCCACCGAGAGAATGACTTTAGATACTATGAAAATAAGCTGGCAGTTGATGTTGATTAAGATAATTAACCCTGAAACATGGACTACTCTCTTTAAAATGCCGCCAATGTTGTGGGCAGTGTTTTAAAGCAGGTTTCTTGATTCAAGCAATAATATCCTTGGTGAAGTCTTAACTATACTATTGAAGGTGCACATGAAAACACATACCATAATGTGATCAGTATATATCGTTCTACTATCCCCGTTTTTGTATTTTTAGCCATTCATTCATTCATTGTTTACATTTAACCGTACCAGTGGTACTCTATTGATTATATACATAAGCAATTTTCAAAGGAAGTATTAGATTTTCAGGGCATTGCATATTTAGATATCGATTTATATAGGGACCACTAAAACAGTACTGCGGTAAATAATCTGGAGATAAATGCCTCTATGTTCTTTAATTCTTTAACTAATTCCAATATAATCCGTGATGAAAAGCGTACATGACTGTACTACTTTTTACGGTAGTAAGAAGCCAAATACAAATCGGATATAGATATTATTTTATATTTATATCACGTGTGTATTCCGTTCAAGTATTGTTTAATGTGTGGTTTTTTGGGCTCAAAATTTGTTGGATATAATCTGAAACAGGTTCGGTCTCTGTGATCCATATTCATTTAAAATAGAGCGAGCACCGAATTTAGGGATGTTCAAACGTATACCCTTGTATACACGGAGTACAGATAGCCTAAGACATATTTTTATTATTGTTACAAGATCGTTGATCGCGACTGTAGCTTGAAATCGTTAAGTACTTAATTAAATGGCTCAGGATTAATTAATTAGTCGCGTAATAACCTATGATTGATTCTTTATAAGAACATCTGTTAAGTTACACCAACAGGATAAAAAAATTAGTCAAGATATGATAAGATACAAGTATATATATAAAAATACAAAAGTCCATAATCAAGTCCCTCGTCGCAGACATTTGCGACATTCCTGGGGGAGAGGGAATCATCAAGCTAAAAAAGATTGCACACAAATCTTAGCGACAAACATTTATTATGAATAAAACTACATGTCACTTTACGAAGCAAACAATAACTTTTAATAATTATTAAGTAAGTTTGCAATTAGTTGTGCAGCCAGGATAAATATCATTATTATTGCCTGTTGGCCCAATGAGAATCTCAAGGGATCCAGTAGAGAATATGTTGACCTGGGATTGAGGTAGTGATAATGAAATTCTTTGTAGGGTGTCGTTGAGGGGGAGAAAACAAGTTGCCCAAACACAACTAAATACTGGAATTTCTCCCCTTAGTATTTGCAAGACTGTAGAGGCATTGATAAAAGCTGCCGAGCCTGTTTTGTGCAGTATGCCCAGGCAATAAGTTAACTGGACTAAAAACATGACTTAATAGATTGTTGCGAGCCATTGGCTGGTTGGTCCTTATGGGTCATCTTGGACTGCCCGAGCTGCATTTTTAGCGGAACAAACATCTGTATTCAATCAATGCTGATCCGTGTCTTTTTGTATCACATGACACTTCATACTTTCTTGCGGTATGTGCCTATGTGGATGGATGGCATGTTCATTGTTCCCGATAACAAAGACGCAACACGAAGTCTGATCGACAGTATAGAGAGACGGTTTGACGCCAAGTAGATGGGTTGACCAGCGGAGTATCTCTAGGGTATCAGATTAAAAAGGATGGTCAAGGATCTATCTGCTTAACACAGAAGGGGCACACCAAAAAGCTGTTGAAGTCGCACAACATGCAGGATGTTAAGCGGACTATCTCCCCCATTCTTCCCAGCCATGTGTTCGATTTAGATCAGGACACAGAGGCGACCCCAAGGTGCGACATCAAGGCATACCAGAAGGCGATAGGGTGGCTCTTGGAGATTTCAAGAGTACCAAGGCCAAAAATTGCATTTACTGTCAACTACCTAGGGCGGTTTGCTTCCAACCCCATCTCAGTCACATTGGAAGATGGCTTTACATGTGATGGCTTATCTCAACTTATTTTTCGACATATGACTGGTGTTTCACAAAACACTTTTGAAATCAAGATTTATATGGATGCCGATTTTGCCGAAGACCGGACTACCAATAAGTTTACAACGAGGTGCATTTTGTTTCTGAACGACACACCAGTGTCTTGAGTTAGTAAGAAATAGTCAGTAGTGGCTTCATCAAGCACAGAGGCGGAATATATCGCATTAAGTACTGCAGTTCATGAGATTGCATGGGCTTTCAGTGTGTTAGTTAGAAAGTCTGGGTATTAGGACAGGCCCAGTACCTGACTATAAGGACAATCAATCCGTGATACGGTTCTCTGAGAAAAATGAGATTGCCAAAAAAAAAAAAAATGGAAGTCATAAGGAATGGGGTCGTGGTGATTAAAACAATATCTGCTCAAGATCAGAAGGCAGACATCCTCACTACGGCTCTACCCTCCTGCTCAGTTCATGAACTCTCGTCAGTAACTAACCCTTGATGAGCAGGTAATCTACCCACATACCTGTGAAGATGTAGGGAAGGTGTTGAAGTGTTTCAGCTATTACAAGTATCAAGCTGTATACTTCACTATGTCTTGTACGTTTATAGGGGGTTTCGATCCAAATGATAAGTTTCGCAATCAAAATTATATTTTTCTCGATGAAAAAAAGGAAAACAAATAATTTGAAATCCTTTACGTCTTTCATTTTCATTGTAGTAAAAAACCATTGGTTCAAAAAAATCTTGATTGTAATTCCTTTAAAATAAAAAGACTAACTCGAAAAATACATACATAAATATATATTTTGATGTATATATATATTTGTTCTTCTTTTAATCGGAAAATTATATATAACTTTTATCGAAAGGTGATCATTTTGATTGTGAAACTTAATATTTGGATCGAATACCCGTGTAACATAGAATTATAACATAACATACTTGTATTAGTGTACCGGTGTACCAGTTGGCTCGGAGCTCTGCCTAGGGATCTCACCATAATAAATTTACATTTACTCACGTCATATTTTTTGAAGAGCAAAGTAGTAATATTAGTGGGGCAAAAGGCGATGGCATCCAGATGTTGAGGAAAAGAGGCCTCCATGGTAAAAATGTGCTGTACAGTACATATTACAACCGATACTACCATTAGGTACTTATACAGTGAATTATAGTTATATTATAAGTTAAATCTTCTCCGCCAGGTCAGATTACTACGGTATTTTTTGAGGTTTTAGGTCATAATAAGGACTATTAAATTGATATGATAAAACTATAAATCTAAGGTGCTTTCCCGTCCCGTATAAGAAGCTTGAGAAGGAATTTTAATAAAATTTTAAACCAATAGGATAAAATATAAATGCCCATGAGCCCCTTGATTATTATTGGTGTTATTATTTTGCTCGCTATAAAAGCATAATTATTTCTTTTTTAGTTATTATATAACTTTTTACATCTTTGTAAGACCTTTTACGTTTTACGGTTTTTAACATAAAGCATTTCTTACCTATTTCTTTGTCTCCTTCTATCACTTCTAGCTTTCCCCTCTCTTTTTGAACCAGTCCATCTCTCCCTGATTTCACATCTATTACATACTATAGCACATTGATTGCTTTATTGTTTATTTTGTAACATTAGTTACCTTGTATGTTTCCCTAGTATAACATTGTTTTCTTTTATGTCGTCATGCGCTATATTTTCAAAGCACATCTTCAATGCCTAACCTGAAAATAGTTACTTTAGTTAACCCATGCTCCACAAATTTAGGAGATCTAATAACATAAAATAAATACTAAAAAAAAAAAAGCATCAGGAGAATTATAAACATACATTGATACGGTTAAAGATCTAATACAATATACTATATCAAACTAAATTATGTTCTAGCTAGTGATGTGCTTTTAATACTTTTTTTCTCTTTCTTTGACAGATTATAGGAAAAACAACAAACACGGCAAACGATAAAATTAAAGAACAATCAGCAAAGATGATGGATAATGAAACAGAACAAAACATGTCTATTGAAGGAACAACAACAAATGCATCGGATAAAAAAATGATCCTCTATATATATGACCACTGCCTCCTAAGTGTTACAGGTGCGTAAGCTTTGAACCACTTTTTTAAAAAAGATATTTGTCCATGAATTTGCACTATGATTGTGTTTACCACAGTTATTTTATTTAATTATTCTTTATAGCATAGGGCTTCTCTTACATACTTACATGAGTAATATGTTTTTTGATGCATTTATAGTTTATTTTTTTATATTACATTGCATTAATTCTCTATAGATATACCCTATATTTCTGAACAATTTACTGTAAAAAAATAATCTCATAGAGGTTTTATGTGGTTGCTAGTAAATAACCAATAATATGTTTACTCTATGATGTTCAGAGAATATATGAAGAATATAGTATAATAAAGTTGGTGTAGTTGATGGTTTTTAATATTAATATAGGTAGGGTTTGGGTAGAATATTAAATAGTTAGACGTTTATATATATCGGTCTTAATTGACTATATAAAAATGAATGTGTGTATATGTAAAACTAACTGTATACATACATACATAACTATACTTAGTATATATACACGTATATGCATTCCTAAACATTTAACATATATATATCATGGTACAATGTTTGCACTGTAATTTTGCAGACATATTTATACTCGCTGTTTAGATCATGTTATTTGATGAGTTTAATAGGCTGTTAATTACACTTTTTATGTACTTTTTGTATTTAAATCCATTGGATTACGTATATAGCTTAGTATAGATACAACAATGTGATGTACTAACCTGTCGTTAATTATTGTTATAGCCCGCTGTGTCTTTGGGGCCAAGAATCTTCCCGTTGAGTTAAGGGTTCTGCCTAATTCTGATGTAGACACCCCCACTAAGCTAATTGGTAAGTGAATTTTCAGTGATAGTGTACGCATATGTATGTTTAATTTTTTGCAATAGTACCGATTTTATATATTAGTGGGATAAGCGAGTGTGTAGTGGGAACGACTTTATTATATAATAAGTTATTAATAGCTAAGATGAAAATTAATGAGTTTATTAAATACAGGAATGGGAGGATGGTAAAGTTTTAATGTTAAAAGTTGTTGTATCTTATCTCTCTTTCGCTCAAAAGCCAGCTTTGGTCAAAATTAGTCACGAATATTAATCTATGAGCCTAACTTCAAAGACCTAATTGGCCGTAAGAATTTACTCAGAAGATATTATCAGTTTGTAGAATCAACCTCCAAACCAGCAAGATCATTGACCAACAAGATTTACTCTTAAGATATTATCAGTTTGTAGAATCAACCTCTAAACCAACAAAATCATTGCCAAAAATTCCCGATTAAACTTAACTAGAAATGGGTGTCCTTTCCCTATAGTAATAAGCAAACATAATATACAATAAATCAAAGATTGAGCTATAAAAGTGCAGTGAGCGGGACAGCCATGAGCATTTCGAACCATATATAAAAATATATATTTTATCAGCATTCCTGTTGCTAAGGCATTTATTGACTTGAACCACTATAACAGGTAAGAAGGCTCTTCCTATTTTGGTCAAGCCAGATGGCTCAGTCATGGGCGAGAGTATGGACATCGTTTACTGGGTGGACGATCATTTCGGTTTGTGAGCACTTCTATAAAACACCTAGCTAGTGAAATGGTTATGTGTCGTAGTAGTAGTAGAAGCACTATATATTCTATGATTTTCATGGGCTTACTAAATTGGAAATAAGTCCTCTGCAGAGTTTTCATATAAATGATAATTTATTAATTAAGTAAGTAACGCACGCATACTGTCAATTTCAGTCTAAGCAGTAATTATAATTATTTCACCAATGAGGGTGGTAGCCGACTAATGTAAGCATAATTTAAGATCAAAATTTTGTAGCCTTTATTTAATATCACTAGAGTTAAGAGCCCCCAATTTTTCTCAGGCAGAATTTTTTTACACTTTTTAAATATAGCGTTTTATATGTAGAATATTTCAGAACTTGAATATATCCATTGACTAATATTTAATCACGTATGCTTGTTTTCCAGGAGACGATAATGTGATCGATGGACCCAGTGGTCGTTCTGATATAAGGGGCTGGATCTATTCCGTTGGCATGACGTTAAGAAGTATGTACCTTATCAGTCGCAACTAAAAAAATTTAATAGAGCACCATGACCAGCTTTTGTATTTTAACGCTTATTTTATATTGTTAAATATATCAGGTTATTGCACTAAATACACATTTAAACCTACATATACAAACGTACATGTTGCGGATCATGTCATCAATCTATAAATTATTATTAACAATAGCCCCGTGTATAACATCATGGGTAATATATCTCACCTAGACTACATATTGTAATCATTTTGCATTCCTACTTAGCCTACCTTGCTCTACGGCTTATTCAGTCAACTGTATTCTTTGTGCCCATTCGTTCTCATGAATTTATGTAGTTTCTTATTAATACCATATTTTGTTTTTTTTCCGATCTCTTATTGTATTTTTTTCTCTTTTCTATTCTCCTTTCCTTATATTATTATCTCCATTTGTTTATTACCATACATTTGTATCAAATTTAATATTCCTATTACATAATGCAACGTAATTGTGTATTTATTTGATTTTATTTACTTTTTTTCAACAGCGCTACTCTGTCCACGCTGGATAAGAGCCCCTCTGGGAGAATTTAAGGACGAAGCATCTAGGGTAGGTTTTAATATAAATGTATATAAATATATATATTACTTGATAATCTAAATATGGACTAATAAATTAATTGATTTATACTATGATTTTTTCAGACCCATGCTCTCCTGTAGCAATTTATACTCATCTCTCTCCATATCCCTTCCTTATCTCTCTCCCCACAACAGGCACGTTTTATAAAACAAAAAGAGGCACTGCTTGGTTGTAGTTTAGATGAAGCTCTTGAAAAGACCGATGAGTTGCTTGAACAGCTAAAACCAGAGTAAGCACGGCTTTTTATAGTTGCTATTAAGTGATATTAAGTTAACCCAGGGATTGTAATGACTAATACTAACTTTTTCTTTAATGATGTTTTAGCCAGGCTCATAATCTTTGCTGACTGCCAATTGTTATACTAAATATATCCTATATATATACTCGTCTTTATTTGGCGCTACTAATACGTAATTGATCATAGCCCATACTAGCTGAAAAGTGTGGTTTGCTTTATGTTATCTGCTTTTACCTAATTGGTATTTTTGTTCAAGTAATTTATGATTGACATATGCGAATCTGTCATCTATATTGCTTGGCGTGCATTGTTTGATGCTTAATTAGGATGATCTTATTAAGTTAATAGTTGACATGCTATGTAGATCGATTTACTATTTATAAAAAGTTATGAAGCTAGACATAGTATTGTATTACAGATAATATACGTTTATAATAAGGTGTGTTTGTACAGAAATTTAATGCAAAGAAACCGTGACTATATAGCACAATTATATAATTTTCAGTCGGATCAAAGGTTCTATTTAGAATAGAAGCTATAGTATAGTTGTATGATAATTAAGTTACAGGGTAAGATAACTGATATGGTTTATGTCACAGTATGGACGAACTATGTAATATCCTCATATCAGAACATGGTGTAAATGGGGTAAGTACATTTTTTTTCTATACAAGTACTCTAAGAGATATAAATATATGTGCATTTGTCACATAAAAATGGAATATCTTTTTTTACTACAGTAGATATTAACTGTATTTTTATTTTAGTATGGTTCAATTGCTAGAAATGCCTATGAAAAACCTCCAAAAATATGCGCGATAGTATAACTAAAAGTAATGTGTGGTAACTGACAAATATAGTAACATAGCCACATACAACATAGAAAAAGCATCTATAGTTATAATTCCCCATTTAATTAATAATGGGTTTGAAGTATTTTGTATATAAAATGTCAAATTTAGGAAGTACCAAAAGGTTCTGTCTAAAATAGCTAGAGACTTGGATTCTGTAATGATACTGAATAAAAGCTGTGCCATTTTTATGCTAAACTCTCTGCTTGCAATAATCGGCTGCCATCTTGACAATGTGTGAGAGAACACAATTACTACATAGGCCGAAAATTGCAAAATATAATATTTTATACTAATTCTCATATCTTATAGGAAGAAAGCATCGGTGCAGATGATCTTGCCATATTTGCTAGACTACGTGCCCTGACTCTTGTCAAGGTATGTGATTAGGTAGTCCAGATATTTTAATTAATTATATATGCTTGCCAAATTGGTGACTTATTGTGTGCCTTCATGTTAATGGCGTTGGATACTGATATCTTATTTCGTTGGTATTCCTTATTCCTTTCTTCAAATTCCATTTTTTTAAGTCGCACCTTTTATCTAAGACTCTTAGAATATGTCAAATTAATTAAATGTGCAAGTATATCATAAATTTCAATATATAATGAGGTGGCAACATCAATTTCTCAAATACTCCGCAATTCTGAAAGGCAGTCTGTACTACTACTTATTGTTTTTTTATAAATTTGAGTGTTCTATTTGAAACAATTTGGTCTCTTAATTATGAAATACTATTGAATGTTTATAAATAATTATAATAGTTGTTCATGTTTAATACAGACAGCTATACGGACAGCATGGGTGAAAACAATTATAGTATAACTTAATTGATTACTTAAGAATATACTATTAGTAACCTTTGTTATGTAATCTGTATAGTAATCTGTATATATTATACTATATTTATAAAGTATAAAAAAATTATATCAGTGACAGGATCCGTCTCATTTTTTTTTTTTTTTTTTTTTTTTTT
>NAOQ01000161.1:96636-114961 GCA_002751075.1 Ichthyophonus hoferi | reverse complement strand
TACTATACACTATACTATATACTACCCTATACTATATACTACCGTATACTATATACTATACACTATACTCTCAAACTTCTTATTTATTACCCATCATACTATACTACTAGAGGGACCAACCGACCTAACCATATACGAGCTAGTAATATATATATATATATATATATTACTATACTACTAAACTACTATACTACTATAATATACTACCTATTCTATGTTTGCTTTACTTTCATTTCCCGCGATTAAAGACATGAATAATATGATTGGTCCACACACCAATCTAACACTTTCACCCCTGATAATTGATAATTGCATAATCTTACAATCTATATATAGCATTCTTGCTCCTCTTTCCCCTCTCCTATCTATCTCTCTCTTTCTCGACGTGCCTTCCTATATCAATTTATACAACTCTCTCTCACCCGATAAAGAACCAATCCCATCTTGTCATTGCCAGTATATATTTAATACTTATTTGCCCTCATCTAACCAACCAATGAAAAGTACTCATTTACTGCACTATTATCACATAATTTCTCTTCCACTATATAATTCAAAAAATACCCTTGCCAAATCTCCACCTACAGTCCAAGGCAGCCAATCACATTAGTGAAAGCTGTATCCATGGTTACTACTATATATATCTATCACCCATCCACCCACCCACCCCTCTCCCTATACGTACATTGCTGATCCCAGGCAAGTCAACCATGATGACGCGAGGTAACCCTGGACCTTGCATTTCTAATTGGATTGGTTCATGGCTAATTGTATGACCTTCTTGTACACTAGAAGCATGGGGGATTGGATGAGAAAAGGAGTCTGTTAATCAATTATACTGGAATAGATCTCTAAGTTTTATCTTTTTTTTAATTGGTGCCTTTTTGTATAAGAAAACTATTTGTAATACTATTGGTGCTTATACATTAGTTTCCTTCTGACATCATTTATACGTCACACTATAAAGGTGCATGCATACCCCTTCTGTTTTACCTTTTTTCGTTTTCTTTGCATGCAAATCACAACAAGATATATATTAAATAGGGACTGGTAGGCATCTATATAATACCTCTGCCACGTAGGCACGTGTCTTAACAGAGAAGAAAAGGAGAGGGCAGCGTAAAATAAAATAAACCAATGGAAAGAAGGGAAAAAAGATTAAGAGAATGAAATGTAATCAGGTATAAGGGGTGTATAGGAAGGTGGGAAAAAAAGAGAAAGCGAGAGAAGGGGAGAGGGAGAGGGGGGCAGAGAAAGAGAGAGAGAGAGATAAAGGGGATGGAGTATAGGTCTACCTAGCTTCCATTCTGGCTTTGACCTCATCCTGGAGTAGTTTCACCTGTGAAACAAAGGATCCATTATTGGTCATTTGCCTATGTGATCTATATTTAATGATTATCTGCTCTAACTTAAACCATTGCTCTTATTTAATTCGACAGACAAACGATGCCATTGTTATGGGTTTAGGTAGCCAATAGAATAATTCCCAGGTAGAATAATTCCCAGGCTAAAATAATATGATATGGTATGACTACATAATGACGTTATAGTTATCATAATATTACAGCAGATTGATTGGTCATATATCATATATTATCAAAGGTCACCCCATTTGTCCACCCAACCAATAAGTATTTTATAATTAATAATTATGTTGAATTGTATAAAATGATGTAATATTATATGCGAGCAGTATATCATATTATACCATATTAAAATATTAAAATAATGACTGACATCTAATAGGTTGCTAAAAATTATTATTCAGAGGCAATATTATATGTATATATACCCAGAATCCTATAAAAACAGATAACTTATAAGCAGGATAATCCCGATAATCGAAAGATTCTCCAATCAATAATAGCTTTTAAAATATATTAATACCAATATGCAAACAATATTTTTTTCTAGGACGTACACTTGGTTACACACTATCACCGTAATGAGCCTGTAGGCAATACTACAAATAATGAGAGAGGGCATGTGTCTGTTATTATTGGTGTACACGCATCTATTATATATATATGGATATGTGGTAAATACACATACATAGTTTAGCTGTATAGCTGTATCTCTATGTATGTCATAAACCAGAAATAGCCAGTAAGAATCAATTATTTAATTATAAATAAACGCCTAAACAAAATGGCACCTTAATATAATTAGATATAATTAAATATAGTCAGATATAGTAGGATATGATTGGGTATAGTTATTTATGATTGGGTATGATAAGATATGATTAGATATAATTAGATATAGTTAGATATACCTACACAAATGTATCATAACACATTATAACAACACAAATGTATCATAACACATTATAACAACACAAATGTATCATAACACATTATAACAACACAATAAAATACACAGTGCCAACTAGTAACTATATATAATATATGACGTCACCAACTTCTTAATAAACAATAACATAATCATTGGTTTATGTCTTTGATCTTATATTTTCCCTATACTATACTGTATATTGGTTCATTAAAAAATATAAACCATCTATACCTCTTCTTGATTAGTCAGATCATATTTCTTTTCTCCCTCTTTAAATGTAATCATTCTCATTGGTCCCTCAGACAGCGTCACCTGCACAGGTGCCCGTGTCATAGCCTCACCCTGGCCCCTGTTTAAACCACCAATAAGTGAGAACTATGCTAATTGCTAAACTACGTACATACACATGTATGATAATTTTTATATACTTATGTATGTATATACATACAAATACACAAACACACATACACATACACCTATACCTATACTATATACACTTCTCTCACCTAGGAAATATACGAGCTTGCGCCAACATCTCCAGCACACTAGATTTTCCTGACTTCGGATTCCCCACCACGACAATCTGACCAATAGAATAATCGTTACTACAATATAGAATGACTTTATGCCAATGATATAGCTTTAATGTCGCAGTATCATCCGTACTTTAGCCTCTATATAAACATATGTACATATATATACACGAATACACACATATATATATATATCATCAGTATTTACTTATCACACGAATGAATGCAATTTACTATGATACGCATCCATCTATAACATCACTATGACATTACAATCTATATTATGTTTTTGTATTCTATCAAATATAGTATAAAAGTATTATTATAATAAAATATATTAGTCACCTAACCACTATGTGCGCATACATACCAAAGATATAAATATAATTTGACTAGAGGAAATATAAATCTTAAAAAACAATATGTATGGGTCGAAAAGGGTGGGTTTATGCACAAGTTAATGCGTGAATGTATATTTATATATATAGCTGGAGTGATATAGGGAAGACAGAATGAATTTAAGGTAATATAATATAATATAATATAATATAATATAATATAATATATAATATAATATACTATATTATAATACAACACAATACAATATGATATAATGCAATGCAGTACAATATAGCATAAAATAATATAACATAATATCATATACTATAATATACTATAATATAATATAAGATAATATAGTCCACTATACTATGCTATGTTATACTATATTATACTACAATACAATATAACACAACATAATATAATATACCATAATATACTATAATATAACCTACTATTCCATGCTATTTTATACTATCCTATACTGTTGAATACTATAATCCATTACACTATAATAAATTACACTATAATACACTACACTATACTACATTACATTGTAATACATTACATTATAACAAATTACACTATAATACACTACACTATAATAAATTACATTATAATGCACTACACTAAAATAAATTACACTATAATGCACTACACTATACAGTCATTCCTACCCTGGGTAAACGTTGCTGTGCTTTGGAATTCTTCCGAAAGGTTTTGAGGAGGTCGAGGGTGTCGGAGTATAATTCAATGGCACTTTTCTGTTATAACAGTCCATTTGTTATACATGGGTATATAGTATATAGTATGTAGTATATTGTATGTAATATGTAGTATAAATATATATATAGTATAAAGTATGTAGTATATACAACAGAGGCTAAATAGCTGTAATTATAGCTATTTAATTAAAGGTACATAGCTACTGTCAAATATAGCTATATATACAACATAGGCAAAATAATTCTAGTTATAACTATCTAATCAATTAATTAATTAATTAATTTTGGGTTCCGAAGTATTTTATATCTAAAATGATATATTTAGGAAGTATAAAAAGGTTATGCCTGAACAAGATTGGGGACTCTTGATTGTGTAGTAATTCTGAATAAAAGTTATACAGTTTTCATCCTAAATTCTCCGCTCACAATAATCAGTCAGCATAATACAATACAATATGATACAATGCAAGACAATACAAAATAACAATATATCACTGCATTTGGTATGCCACACCTATATACTGTAGGTAAAAATATATAGAATGGAAAAATTAAAAATCAAAGACATGTAGCTATTGGCCTAGGAAGAGATCAAGACTTAGTGAAGATGCGAGGTTATATATCATGCAATACCAATAAAAGTCTAATAAAATATAATGCTATAGTTGGCAATGTACATAGAGATGCATATATTATAGCATTTTTATCATAATGCATTATGAGGTTGCAATATAGTATAATATAGTAGAGTATAGTACAGTACAGTATAGTACAGTATAGTATAGTGTAATATATTTCCATATAACATATTATGATCTAATATAGTACAATATAAAACAGTATAATATAATATAGCATAGTATAATATAGTATATTCCAATATACATATCATGTTATGATATAGTCCAATATATAATAGAATAATATAACATAATATAATATAATATAATATAACATAGCATGCTATGGTAAAGTACAATATAAATAAACTAGTATAATATATTATAATATCCTATCATGTCACTGTACAGTATAGTGCAGTATATAGACCAACACATATACACGGGACCCTCTCCCAATCAACCTTATGGGATCCAGTAATTTCCTGGCTTGGATTGGTCAGTCTAGCCCGTAGGTTCATATAGCTGACTCGTAATTGGTCGTTCTGTCGGCGTATTTCACTAATCTCCTTCTACAACCCCCGCAATCAGCCAATTATTCACTGCCATTAATGGGAGAGCATGCATAATACTTCACAATAACTCCTTAATTACGTAATCAATATTCGAATATAAAATATATTCTATTTATTTATTATCTGCCATTAATCAATAGTGGAAATTATCTATCAAGTCTACGTAGTAATGATTCAAATTGCGATTGATTCCTGCATACAATATTTTATTAGGTATACGGTTTAGTCCGATTTCAGTCTCACTGCAAAACATGTATTTCTAATAGCAAATATTAAGCACTGTGTGGTTGAGAAGAGACTCTTAGTTTTTTTTTTCACTATAGTCCGCCACCTGACATACATCATTGGCTGGGCAACGCGTTAAAATTATAACAGGATCTGTTTATCCCATAGTTGAACCGTTTCAACCACTAATAACTACTTCAATATATTAGCATAACGATTTATAAAAATGTAATGTATTATCATATAGTGTGGTCTAATATCATATAAATTGACATATAGGCTAATCTGATGTAATATTATACAATATACTGTAATGTAATAAAATAAAATAGAATAGAATAGAATAGTATAATATAATATAATAAAATGTAATATAATATAATATAATATAATACAGTATAATATAATAATATAATATACAATGAAATAATAATATGTAAAATAATGAGAGACCAAGTCTAAACAATATTTATTCACTGGTTGCATGCTTATCTAAAGGAAAACCAATAACATATCCACAATAAATACTACAAATATTTTTAATGGTTAAAATGCCTAAAAACCAAAACTTGGAGTAATAGGAAAACAATCTCCAATAACGTTCCACATTGAAATTAATAGCCTACATATAGACATTCATTTATAGTTACATATGTATAATATGTCAATGAAATTTGTCCGAAGGCAATAACACTGTCCTTGTAATTAGGGTTCATTTGCATGCAATACAGTGATAGGGCGTGAACATATGGAGATAGAGGTTAATATATGAAGTGAGAGCCAGTGGGGGGTGGAAGCGAATCAATCGTGATCATGTCATTACCACAGATCAATTTAGTATTTATAATTATTCAATTCAAAGGTAAACATAAGTCAAACTTTCAAAAATTAAGAATAATAGCAGGAATAAGAATAGGAATAAGAATAGGAATAAGAATAAGAATTATATAAGAATAATGATAGAAATAAGAATACTGATAGGAATAAGAATAATGATAGAAATAAGAATAATGAATAGGAATAAGAATAAAGAATAGGAATAAAAATAAGAATACATAAAATAAAAATAAAAATAAAAATTATACATCTATCCAATCACAATAATATAACCACCTATTACAGTGCAGCAACCAATAAGAAACACTAAGATACGAAGAATATAAACTATACCTATGACTCATTTCTTCACTAACTATTGGTTCTTAACAAATCCATTCGGAGATAATGTTTAAAATACAAATGTCTTTAATTTTTTATATTAGCATCTAATACCCAATTAGCATGAAGGTAGATTAAGCTATTTTCATGTATGTGGGAGTCTATAATTATGAACCAATCCTTGAAATTCTGAGAGCATTATTTGCCCCAATGGCCTATTACATTACCCTGTGCTATTTTTATATTCATCCTATATGTCAAATATAGCTACATATACAACATAAGACAAATAACTCGAGTCTTAACTAATTGATTAAGTAATACTGGGTCCAGAAATATTAATTAATTAACGATTAGGTTGTCAAGTAGTTGGTATATAGTATGCTATATTTAGAAAGCATAACGGGTCTGTCTGTGATAGGACCTGCACTCTTTAAATGTAGTGATAACTAAATAGAGATTGGCTGCTTTTTATTTTAATTATCTGCCTGCAATTATTGGCTGCCATCCAAAAATAGGACAAATAATAATTATAACACAGTGAGATAATAGCTCTAACACAGAAAGATAACAACTACAACACATACTATACTATAGTCCCTACCTGTAAACGTGCCCTCTCTGACATGATCTCAGCCTGGTGATCGCCAGTGACTGCAGCCAATTGATCTTGTAGCTTATGCAGTCCATTCAATAATAACTCCACATCGGGCTCATCTATGATTGAGTTGTATTAATATGACAGGATGTGTGGTATTGTTTAAGAGCAATAATAAATTATAAAGGTAAACTTTATATTTTTAATATGCAAACCATACATTTAACTTCTTAGTGTATTATCATGCAGGTATGAATTACGTTAGAGGTAAGTAGTATAAATCTAGCAAACCATTGTGGATCCAGCAGCATATTTCAATATTGACTAATACAATATATTAGTATATATATTAGAAGAATAAAGTAAGATGGTTAATAAACAAACAAGAAAGAGAAAATTAAATATATATATTTCAAAAAGGTTTTGAGGAATATAAATTCATATTGTTTGGCTGACTAAAACAATACATTTACTATTGTTTGGAAACTTACTATATACGCATATATGTAAGAAACTACTGGGTATATGTGTAAGTTCTGATTGGTTTATGTATATAGAAACTTTTCCATGGCTAATTGGCTTAACATCGTTTTTAGATATAGATCACTAACCAATAAGAAGAATGATTGCCAACACTTTCCCATTAGACTAGATATGAAAGAGGAAAGATAAGTGGAGGGGAAGGGGAAAGAGAGAGCCAATAAAGACGTGAACCGTGATAGTGGTCATAAATATGGACCAATAAAAAAGGAGAGGATGCATGACATGGCTTTGAGGGCTTGGCCGCACATGCATACTTCTTAACACAAGTTAAATTTAATTCAAAATATAATTCAAAAATGCTCCTGACATCTTAATTAATCCTATACATAATTTAAAAAGGTTCAATAGACTAGCTGTAATATAACTATAGTTAATTAAACCCGTTAAAATAAAAAAAAACAATAACCAATGCACACCATAGACACCCAACCAGAGAAGCATTGCAAACAATAAAAGAAATGATAATAAAACAAATACATAATTAGAAATCGAGGAAACAGATAGATTTATGGTAGGTAGATCTTCGTATTGTTAGCTCTATCTCCTCTTGTCTTCCGTACTTTCTTTCCTTCTAGTTTTCTATATACAGATGTCTCGCACTTTACACATTCTCCCTATATATATTGTACATGCGTGTCTACCAGCTCTACTCTTCTATACTTGGCATGACCACCAGCCAGTAGTTCCCCTTAAAGAACACAAACAAGTTTTTGATTGGCTGAAATAAATTAAGATAATGCTGTCGTGTTAAGGTGTTGGAGCTATCAATGATATAGACCAATTAATTACCATAATTAAAATTAGTGTAATATTAAAGAATGTAATAATAAAATATGCTAATTACTATAACAACGAAGTTATTATAATAAAATTGTAAAATATTTTAATATTCAAATATAAAGCCATCGGTAATCTACCACGTTTAAGAAAGCTCTCAATTATAAATAACATTGTGAAAAAAGAAAAGCTAAAAACCAAATATAATAATATCATAGTAAATTAATATAATAATATAATATTACAATAATATAACAATTCAACAATACAATAGTACAATAATAAAAATATAACAATGGTATAACAATACAATCGTACAATAAAACAACACACTATATCATACAATGGAAAAAAAACTCTAAACATTTATTGGGGGAAAAGGATTGATGCAGTAATCCCACTAGGTGAACGAGCTATAAGAAACGTCCTATATACGTCATACATACCTTTTAGTGGTGGGATGCCAGGGAGTTCCTCTATCTCAGGAGGGCTAGGGTCAAGAGTGGGTTCGGTAGAGATTGATTCGGTAGGGGCAGGGGCCGGTATGGTATTGGATAGATTATCATCCTGGGTTTTGGCCTGTTTTGTTAATCCCAATTTAGCATGTGCTCCTTATTCTTAGTCTTTATGTTATAATATTATAAAACACCAATTATCTTTTAATAGAAATAATTTTAAATGATATTGTATCAGCTATTACATATAATATGATAACATATTCACTTGGCACTAAATTCCCATCTAGTTAATAATTAGTCTAGAAGCAATAGACCGGGTGGCCTCACATCAGAATTAAAAATTTAAAGAATGAAAAATTAAAAAAAGTAACATGCATTGATAGGTAAGTTATTTTTTCAAATAAAATAAATATGATAAAAGGAATTAATATGTATACATCAGGTCTTGAGATGTATATATTGTATTATGGGTCAAGTAGTTTAATGTGGCATCAAGTTTTGTATGTTTGCTTCCTGTAATTGAGAGCACATTACCTAAGGGTATGTAGTACGAATAGATTGTAGTTACAGTATTACAGCATATACATAGTTCTATCTCTCCATTAAACACTCCCTTCCTTTCTACCTTTTGAAAGAAAAAAAGAAAAAAACACTATATCAACCTACTGATCTATGAATTTCTCTCTCTAGTCAAACTCACACTATGGTTAACTAATACTGAACTGATTAACCTCTTACAATCGAAATAAAAGCAAGCACAAAGCATCAGAATTCATTCTAGACATACTATGATGCATATAGTCTATTTCTACCTGTGTAGTATTTATCTTACCCATGTTCAGTGGTGGGTGAATATTACAAGCAGAGAATTTGGGATAAAAACTGCATAGCCTTTATTCAGCATCAAAACAAAATCAAAAGTCCCCAATCGGTCTCAGACAAAAACTTTTCATATTTTCTAAATATAACATTATATATAGAGACATATATAATACTTGAAAAACTTAGCATTCAATAACTAGATAATTATAACTATAGTTACTTTGCCTATGTTGTATATGTAGTTTATTTGACAGATTATATATCACCCAAGGGTACCTTCCAGTAACGACCACAACACCAGCTTTTACATACCCAAGACAACACGCCTATTTATGTTTTTATGTATCTAAAAATAGAAAAGGTATCAAGATAACCCAATTAAGTGGGCTAATGTACATATCCCCCATCCGCTCACCTCTAACAGTCGACGACCTGGTACGGATGACTTCAACGAGGCAAGGAAATCACTGGCCCCTGATTATCAACCAATAAGAACATGATCATACACCCTTAATTATCCATATATGTGATAGTTATCTAGGTGACCTAAATGTGTATACTAATCAGGTGGTGTCTTTAATCAAATATCATGTATCCGATAGTTCCTTGACAACCAGTTAGATCAAAGGAGATCGTAACTAGACTACTTGATCTACAAGCATTTTCATTGAATAAAGCGGCTGATTAATAACCAATAGATAAACTCTTTTAATGGATTCACTTCATTAAAATCAAAAGATCATATATTACATATTCCATATTATATATAATGTAATATATGCCCATTAAATGGATAAACCCATAGAGAGATAAATTAAACCATAAAATTTAAAAATCTAAATTTTAGACAAGAGAAGCCTGAGGTATGTTCAGAAAGAAATACAATAAAAAATATGATAGGTTAATATGTCATGCCATAGTGCACCAAAGGTATGTTTTTAAAAGGACAGGAACCAGTCACTATTCGCTAGAAGTCATGGACTAATATCTATCTGTCACATCATAGGAAAGTCGCACCTTCCCTTACCATTATCAGCCACTAACAACACCCTCGCAAACTCTATCCAATCAACCTTCGGTACAAGTATTCCATTATCCTACAAACATCTATCTACATTTCTGCACATTGTCAAGATAAAAAGTGATAGAGGTATACCACCCAATCGCAACAACATACAACACCTGCTCTGCCATGGTCGTAACAACATTGACAATCAAGATCACCCTGTAGTACAATATCTCATATAATTTCATGTAATTTCATATATATATATATATGCTTTGTACAATCTAATCAAGTCATAGTTTAATCTCACATCCAATAGAATATTATGAGGAATGTTACTGTTACTAGCTTCTTATATAGTACACTATATCATACGTTCTTTTGCATCATCTAGCCTGTCTTGAAAAGAGTGTTCTGATAGGTTGAATCTCTTTCGAAGTGCCTCGTAGCCTACTGTACCCTAAGAATGATAACAAGAGTTATGATTGGCTCAATGTCAGAAGACAAGGGTTGGTATTGGTCAAATGTTAGACGATAAGGGTTGCAATTGGTTGAATATCGGAAAATAACGGTTGTAATTGGTTGAATGTCAGGATAGGTGATGGATTGGTGGATAGGTAGTGAAAATAACATAGTATAGGATAGGACAAGGGATAGGAGAGGAAGAGATTAGAGTAATAAGTTACATTTTTTTATGATATAATATAATATATGTAATGATTCTGTAGTGTTATATAAGGGATGGAGCAGAGAATTAGAAAAGGTAAGGTATAAAGGTAAAGACAAGGAGAGAACGGAAGAGAGAAAAGAATTAATATTATACTATATGTCAAGGTATAGATAGAATGGTGTGTTGGGGGATTGTATATGTTTTTGTTGGGATTAAAAAGCAAATGGAAGAGGGATTGATACCAAATTTGTAGTAGATGATAGGGCATAAAGATAAGAAATGAGAGAAAGAAAGGTAACGAAAACATGAGATATGAAAGTGGTGGTTGTGACAGAGTTGATGGTGATTATAGAATAAATTACGTATAATAATTGTGTAAAGGAAGTAGAAGTGTCACAGGGAAGGTAAAAATTTTACGTGTAAATAATACAGTTTTACTACTAAAAAGAGGGTAGCCCAGGGGGTACCTAAAGTAGAAGAGGGAGGGAGCTAGACTTCAGATGGAATAGAGAAAGTATGCATATTATCAATGGTATATGTAAATGAAACCTTCTATACTTATAGCTGTATCAGGTATGTAAGAGTGGAAGAAGGAAATTGAAAAAGAGAAGCAAAGGAAGAATGTATATATAAGCGTGTATGTATGCACAAAGGTATATATAGGTGGTTGGCCATGTCTATTAGTAGGAAACAATCATAAGAAGCTAATAAATAGCATACCGCAACTGCAGGGATGGCAAGGAGACGGGCAGGTATAAATCGCATTATGTTTGGGAGATAAGCACTATGACTATAGTGAGAAAGTGTATGAAGAAAGCCCACAACTAACGCGTGTAAACTTAAAAATGTGGTTGAGTGTGTGTTCGTAAAAACATGAGTGAGAAATACGTTAGTTACATTTAGTAAGAGGGTGAGAGGTCGTAGACCTGGTAAGAGATAAGTTGGAAAATATATGGGAATAATATTATTATGTTATAGGAATAATAATAGCTATATAAAAATATTTTATGCAAACATAGAGTAATAATGTGATAATTCTAATAATCATGTTTATGGCTCAGCATTGTTATTATTTAAATGTCAATCTACAATCGCAGATTAAATTGTGATTTGATTGTGATTGGGATCACAAGTAAGATTAATATACTTGTGGATTAAGCTGCTATTGTGATTGTGATCAAGAACAATATTATTCTAATCGCAGATTAAATTGCGATTATATTTGATTGGAATCACGGTTCATATCATTATAACTGCAGATTAAATTGTGATTGTGATTGTATTGCAATCGCGATTAAAACAATTTTTATCACAAATATGAAATATAATCAAGCATAATTATCTTAAATTCATATATTTCTAATTGTAAAATGAAGTAAATTCTAACTGACTCCGGCAACAACTTAACTTGCATTATATATTATATATAATATTATACCTTACAAAGACCAACACGCAGAATTCTAGAGCATTCCAAGAAATTCAAGGAATCTGTTTTAATTATTACTAGTATTTTTATTATTATTTCTAATATTTAACATAATATTACATGATCTACAAACACACATTTTGAATTTAAAGCAACATCATTTGTCTATTTCCACCAGGGCTAGATCTTTAATGTTATATCGTGGGAATTGTCATTTTAAATGCTTTGTTTGACTTGAAAATGAGAATAGCATGTGATCCCAGAGATTTATTGGAATCTAAATTTGGTCCAATGGTATTATCTTATAGTAATTAATTAATAAATTCCAATGAATAGATTAATGAGACATTTATAAATTAAGTATTTCTAGCCAATCAATAGTTAAAATTTCTAATTAGATTAACATCTAATTAACAGTCAAGTATGAAATTGTTGTACAACTGGAATGCAGTTAAAACTAAGTCTCATGATTGTACAGATTTAGACTTGACTGGACTGGTTTTAGTGCTTACAATGGGTTCTTTATCTCCCTTAGGTATTTACATACTATTTTATGAGCCTATTTTATTATTATTATAAGGCTTGTGGGTGTTCTGTTTTAAGGATGAGTATTTATATATATTTTTTCTATTACTTTCAACAACATACAGAAATTGAGAACTAGAAATTGCTTTATATTTTATCTAGGCCGTAGTGTACCTGACTAAAATATTAGTTTTCATATTTCTCTTAGTAATGATTCGGTTCCAAGCAAAGTATACATGCCTTACCCCCTTTTATTTTTTTATTTGTTTTTAGCAAATACAATCTTTACTACCCAACATTGCTGTTTTCCTCAACCTCAACAACTTCACTCACAATAACCCAGAGGTCCCTTTCCCTTGCAACAAAACAAATGATAAAATTTTAAATATCTTTTCACAATAAAGACAGGGAATATATTAACAAGTTTTCTGTGTAGGGGAACATGCGTATGAGTATGATCTGGTAGTTATCGGAGGAGGCTCTGGTGGTCTTGCTGCCTCCAAAGAGGCCCGCTCCCTAGGAAAGAAGGTTGCAGTGTTAGACTATGTTGTACCATCACCCCCTGGTAGGTGTGAGGAGTGTGCATGTGTGTATTACTGAGTATACCTGCACACAACATTCGGGTTACCTTTTCATGGATGAGTGTATGAGTGTGCGCTTATAGTTATTTGTATCATTTTATATGTACATATTAGTACTATTGTGAACATTGTATGCATATATGTACCTGTAAGTGTAACCCCGGTTTGTATATGTAGGCGGACCCTACGTCCTTGAGGCTATGTACTATCTCCTTTATATACATGTTTTAGATATTTACCTTAGTTTCTTATAGTGTTGGTTTACCACTCTTCACATTCTTTTTTTTCCCACAGTTTCTGTGCCTGTATTGTTACTGTAAATAATACCCTGTCTTACCTTACAGGGTCTACGTGGGGTCTGGGTGGTACCTGTGTTAATGTGGGATGTATTCCCAAGAAACTTATGCACCAAGCTGCCATTCTAGGCCACAACCTAGAGGTTAGTATGTTCCCGTAGACATAAAGATGGATGTATATTTATAGAAGCACAAGTAGATAAAATTGTATGCATGTAGGTATATGCGTAATTTTTCCTTTTTTATATATTACCAGTGCCAGCTTTCCTCTATCTACCCTTCGTGTCCTATAAATAGCTGTCGAAATAGTCTAAGGTGATTTAATTGGCGAATTTTATGTATCGGTTTGCTGATTGGATGGCATGGTAGGGATAGGGAGCTATATTATTGGTGTAAATGAATTATATAAATGATGGAATGACGGCTGCTATAATATTTAGAAGGGTTTGTTCTTATTGGATTATAATAGGAGGGTTTACTGACCTAGGCCTAATCAGGATGCGCGTGAATACGGTTGGAATGTTGAATCCAAGCCTGGTCATGATTGGAGCAAATTAGTGACTTCAGTGCAGGTGAGAGGGAAGTGGTAGCTATTAATAGGTATGCATGACGGGCCCGTCACATGATGTAATAATAATTTAATGGTAATCACCTCTACAGGCAGGCATGGGTTATAATCTATAAATATATTATTGGATAGGATTGGAACGAGTCTATCTGGGATCAGTTTGTGGGGTATGTCATGTGACTTGTAATTGACTGGATTGAGTCATTAAATTCACAGGATCACATTGGATCTCTTAACTGGAGCTACAAGGTGTCTCTGAGAGAGAAAGGGGTAGGTTTTATTGCACTATTGTAGATTGGATTGGATTATACGGTTAATGTTATATTATATTATATTATATTATGATGTATTACACTATCTTGTGTTATATTATACTATATTATGCTATACCATATTATACAATATTATATTCCATATCCAGTACAAGTTTTTTCCTATGATATTTTTCTTGTTGTATATAATCTTATATTCACAATCTTACCTTGTGAGGCTAGTCTACCATACTAGTTTGTTTATTTCATTTATATTTTATAGTTATTGTCCATACATACACCTCTCACGAAGTATTTTACCCGTGTTATTATTTCAATCTAAATTTATTAACCATATAAGTTTATGTATTTATTTTACGATTGGCCAGGCCTGATCCATCAGTGTCTAGTATACTCATTTTTGTATTGTTTTTTCTCTTTTTCAAGCCTTTATGTTACATTATATCTATCCATTTATCTATCTTATATTTCAAAACCAATCTTGCTTTACATCCACCATTCACATCTTGCGTATATAAGTTTGTCTACATACATTCTTGTATCTTTTTATTATATTGTGTGTGTATATTTATATATGCATGTATATAACGTATAATAAACAAAGCATGTATATAGGTAGAGTACCTCAACATGCAGGGTTCTTTTGTGGACCCACATACCATCAAGTGTGTAGATAAACGGAAGAGAGAGGTCGGTTTCCCGTCTGTACTATATTAGTATTCTACATGTTCATGTTCGTGTTGGATAAATATCAGGCTGTATGAGGGAACTCCAGTTATAAATATACTCTATCTTGACTACAGTATGCATTATAACGATGTATAAATATCACGCAAATGAGATATGAATAGACTAAGACCAAAAAAGAAATTTATTGAAATAGAGATGTAATCGTTAACCGACATTTAAATTATAGAACTTACCGCAGTGTCGTATTCTAAAGGTAGCTGTGTATTCCTGTTATTTAAAAGATCGTTCTATACATTTTTAGGTATGGTAACTAGATATTAAGAGTATGATATATCACTATATGTGTGTCATGGGGCGTTATTAATAACACTCATTATAGTATAGTGCATGTATGTGGTGTATAAAGTAATAGATCCATCTGGTCCTTGTATATTCAAAGGCGTTTATATGATTAGCCCCATATTGACATTGATATCATATTATATTATATTAGAGTATGCTATATTTTGTCGTATTATATTATATTATATTATATTATCCTTTATTAAAGTATGTCATATTTTATTATCTTGTATTACATTGTATTCTATTAGAATATGTTATATTTTGTTATATTGTATTATATTATATTATATTACAGGACTAGCAGACCCCATAGGCCTTTGATGCCATTACATCCAAACTCACGAGCCTCACTCTCTCTCTCTTTAGCGTATCATTACCTCCGAAAATATTCTGATCGCCGTAGGAGGTCGGCCCAGTTACCCTGATATTCCAGGGGCCAAAGAATATGGTATTACCTCCGACGATCTGTTTAGCCTGCCTAATAACCCTGGTACCACGTAGGGCTTTCTGGTGCTATCTTACCTATATGCATATGTGGTACACTACTTTTCATTTCTGTCTTTCTCTACATACTCTGTATATATATTCGATAGTATTCTGTAGCGGTACGTAAACATCCATTGTGTTCCATATCTTCCTATGTGGACAAGGACTCTGTACAGTGTAACCCCAACCCCTCTCCTTTCTTTCTTTCTTTGTCTTTTCCACATATATACATACTTCATGGATATAACAGAAGCAATAAAGCTATAAAGTAAAACCACATAACATATCATTATAGCTACTATTTGGACTTTTATTTCAGTTAATTATTCCTGTTTTATAAACTGATGCGACTTTGAAACACTACTATATATAACCTTTTTATCATTTTTGTTTTATGTTTCCGACTATTATTTTTTTGATTTTTCTTGTCCATTTCTTTCATAGTGGTGGAAAAGATCTGATATGCATTGGGTGTATGCAGGGTTGTAGTAGGAGCCTCTTATGTGGCCCTGGAATGTGCTGGGTTCCTAGCAAGTTTGGGCAACAAGGTTACGGTAAGTCACAAAGTCAGATAGGTTGGTGAGGTAGAGCATAGATAAATATTGTTTGAGTTGTATACACTACATCTATATTAAGAACACCATATAGTGATTTTTGTGCATTTGACCTGCTGTATATGGTAGGGAAGAGAAGCAATAGTGCCCTAATATAGCTATTTCTCTCAGTGATATGACATACTCGCATATATAAATTAAATATTCACCCTAACCGCGAGACATTCTAAACACACACCCATATATATATTGCAGTATGGTATTCCTCTTATATGATGTCATTAAGATGTCGTATGCATGGATATGTGTGCTTAATACGTACACTTTTATACATCCACCTTACTATTGCATATAGATATGGATCTTCCAAGTTTATACGCCGCAACGTACTTCTAGCCCTTTGTTTGGTTTACAGTCCTCTGTTTAATCTTCCAAACATACTATTGTTATTATAGCTTTATATAGACCCTATAGTACATAGTGCATAGCCATATCTAGTGATGACACTATTGTTTAATAACTGGCTAAATATCACATTTGAACGAAGCAGCATTGTCCCTTCTTTTGTATATATATCTTCTTTGCAATGGTCTCTCTTTTTTACATGTTTTGATAGTTGATTGGTACTAAATCATGCAGGTTCTAATGCGATCGATACCTCTGCGAGGATTTGATGGGCAAATGGCGGAAAAGATTGTTGAAGACATGACGCAACACGGGGTGGAATTCATTCGAGAAGTGGTTCCTACTGAGATCAACAAGGTCTTTATACCTCATTTCCCTTTAGATATGTACTTTCAATTCCTTTCTCTGCTGTGTCATAGTAGGATATAGAGGGATATGATAGGATATGGTAGGCTATAGTAGGATGGGGTATTATAAAATAGAATATAGTAGGATATAGTAGAATAGGATATAGAAGGATAGAATATAATAGAATATAATAGGATATAGTAGGATATAGTAGGATAGAATATAGTAGAATATAGTAGGATATAGTAGAATAAAATATAGTAGCATATAGTAGGATATAGCAGGATAGTAGGATATAATATAGTAGAATATAGTAGCATATAGTAGGATAGAATATAATAGAATATAGTAGGATGTAGTAGGATAGAATATAGTAGCATATAGTAGGATAGAATATAGTAGGATATAGTAGAATAGAATATAGTAGAATATAGTAGGATATAGTAGGATAGAATATAGTAGGATATAGTAGGATATAGTGT